>JAVFBX010242370.1:0-19863 GCA_034783855.1 Mopalia kennerleyi | reverse complement strand
GATTCCCCTGGCTTACCCAGGTCTGGAGCTGGGGAACTGGGGGGTGACCCGAGTGTGACGACACTAGACGCGTGAACAAAGCAGTGGCACACCCGAGTTGACCCGGGTAATACGCGCGAACGGAAAAGGGGACGCCTGGGAGGACTCGGGGAAGCCCAAGTGAATCGCACAAACGCAACCAAGAAAAGCCATTTTAGGTAACCTGCATGATACACGACACAAAAATGGCACGCAATAAGGTCATGCAAAGTTTGTTAACGGTTACATGTTACCAATAATTGGACAGGTTTACAAAAAAAGAACCAATACGTTATTGATAGCAAAATAAGTCTGGATATCGACCTTTAGAATACTTATTTTTCAAAAGTCGCACAAGTGAATGTACCGTATAGAGCTGTCACCTATACATAATGTAGCAGCAAACCAATAAAGCATCAACTATTGACTGATAATGTTAAATATATTTGTTATCGTTGCGAGCCGCATAAACAGAACAAGTCGTGTCGGCTTGCACGAAGGACAATTAGTGTTGGAAGGTGAGTATAAAAGAAGCACGTATAGGGACTAAGGCTTATTATGCACTTCATTTTACTTCGGTACCATAGACTCCTGAAGTCGGGATACTCCTCCGTCCGGGCTCCACGTCCTGCAGCATTCTTGTTTTCACTGTTCTTCGGATAGGTCGACGGAACACTAAATTCCCTCTGCGATGACCTGGATGCAGTCCTGCAGCAGATTTCATCAACCCGGTCCAGTGATTCATCGGTTTCCAAAACGAATAAGTACTTTTTTGACCTTGTTTATGGCCCGTTTGTCTATGATTTTAGACGTTATATTTGTTTTTGTATAACCTTGTAACACAAGGTGTTTTCATTCTGATAAAATGCCTCCTAACTATTGTATATTTTGCAGATGTATTCACGCGGAGTTGGACAAAGCTACTACTACATCTTCGTCCTGTAACCTGATGGTATATAACATTTTTATATTTAAAAAAACAAATAAAAAAACACCTCACAAACTCTAATTATTTCTTTTCTATATTTTTCCAGATGTACCTTAGCGGAGGTTGGCTAAGCAAGTTCTACATCTTCCATCATCAAACCGGACTTCTATTGTATACAACATTTTATATTAAAACAAAAACGCACCAACCGGACTGGACTTATTTCTTTCTAATATTTTTAAAGTGCTCTTTTCAGTCTGAAATGTCCCTAACTATTCTATATTTTGCAGACATATTCCAGCTGAGTTGGACAAAGCTACATCTTTGTCGTGTAACCTCGTGGTATACAACATTTTTTATATTAGAAAAAAAAAGAAAAAAAAAAAAGAACCTTGCAAACTCTAAACTACTTTTCTATTTTTATTGCAGATGTACCAAAGCGGAGGTTGACCAAAGCTAGTTCTACATCTTTCGTCATCAAACCGGACTTATATTGTATACAACATTTTTTATATTAAAACGAAAAAGGCACCAACCGGACTTGGACTTATTTCTTTCTATATTTAGTGCTTTCATTTCTTTTCTATATTTTAAAGTGATTTCATTTTGAGCGTTTACACTCGGGATATTCCTGGTTAAAATCGAACAATCTTAGATCTTCAGTCCATAAAGCTACTTATTTGTTTTTAATCAAAAAAAAAATCCAACCCCTGGAACTTATTAAATTATAAGGTTTAATCTTTTCAATGCAGTACTCTTCGGAAATTACCTAAAATATTAGTGACCAATAATTTGTATTAACATATTGAGATTAACTACTCCTGGTGCAGACGGTGGTTCTTTTTTTTTTATCTTTATTAAAAATACATAACCAAAACCAGTTTATAATGTTCCAGGTAATAGTCTAAACACAATTTTAAACTCTCTAAGCAGAAATATATATATTTCCTATGGTTTTAATTTTCCTTTCGAATCTAGAATACATTTAAAGACCCGAAACGGCAATCTACTTCATTTTGGTTAAACGTAAATTAAAGGATAAGTCCACCCAAAAACCATGTTCTATAAATAAAACTTTTTGTGTGTAATACAATACATTAATTTCCATTTTGATAACCTGATCGTAACTCTGGTTATCATCCATTTTAAAGAGGATCACCAGTTGAGTCCTCAAATCCTGTGCTGCTAAGTTTTCCTGAACTCGGGTTGGTCAGCCAATTTTGAACTATCCAATGATAAATCAGTGAAGTCTGCTGTACACAGGTTTGATGACTCAACTGGTGCTTGTGATCCTCTTTCATGGATGACAACCAGAGGTACAATCCGGTTATGGTAATTATTGTATTACACACAAACAGTTTTACTTATTTATAGAATATGGTTTTTGGGTGGTCTTCTCCTTTAAACCCCAGTGATAATCGCGATATTTTCGCATTTAAATGTTAAGTTCATGTTTTGGTAGTTCCAATTGTTCACTGTTTGCAATCTTATTAAAACTCGAAACGGGACTATGAGAGTATTGTATAATAAGCCTGTACTTTGAACGATTAAACATTTGTGGGGATATTAAGGTGTTGCAGTTTTGTCTAATGACACTGTTTTGATTTTACCATTTGCAAACCCCTTGAGACGAGGTGGTGTAGCTTGACATTAGACTTTATATTTGTTTTGACCTTGTCGGACAAGGTGTTTAGTCAGATGCTTTGTATGACCTAGGTAATTCTGTTTTGAATTATATTGACATGTTGTATTTAACAGTTATATGTATATATTTGTGCAACTGTTTTCCTTCAGGGTTTCTCATGACCGACACTAGCTTGTACGTAAGCGTATATATTGCATTTATATTTAAAATGAGATTGTTAACTTCTATATTTTGCAGATGTGTCCAAGCTGAGTTTGACCTAAGCTAGTTCTACAGGCGAAGTTTCTAAAAACTCTACCTAAAATGATCCACTCTAAAGAAAACTTACATAAGAGATCGTAACGCCAATTCTTTTTTCGTACCATGGACCATATTTGTTTAAAACTGTTTGAGGGTAAAGCAACAATTTTTAAGTACACTTTTTAATTTTATTTTCCAAAACAAATAAGTACTTTTTTGACCTTGTTTATGGCCCGTTTGTCTAGGATTAGACGTTACATTTGTTTTTGTGTAACCTTGTAACACAAGGTGTTTTCATTCTGATTTTAAAATGTCCCTAACTATTCTATATTTTGCAGATGTATCCATGCCGAGTTGGACCAAGCTACTACATCTTGGTCGTGTAACCCGATGGTATATAACCTTTATATTAAATAAAAACAACACTTTCTTTTCTATATTTTTGCAGATGTACCTTAGCGGAGGTTGACGAAACTAGTTCTACATCTTCCATCATCAAACCGGACTTGTATTGTATACAACATTTTATATTAAAACAAAAACTCACCAACCGGACTTATTTCTTTTGTAATATTTAAAGTGGTTTCATTTCTTTTTTATAGTTAAATGTCCCTAACTATTCTATATTTTGCAGATGTATTCCTGCTGAGTTGGACAAAGGTACATCTTCGTCGTGTAACCTGATGGTATACAACATTTTTTATATTACAGAAAAAAAAAAAATCACAAGTTCTATACTTATTTCTTTTTCTTTTTTTATTGCAGATGTACCAAGTGGAGGTTGACAAAGCTAGTTCTACATCTTCCGTCATCAAACCGGACTTGTATTGTATACAACATTTTATATTAAAACAAAAACGCACCAATCGGACTTGCGACTTATTTCTTTCTATATAAATATTTAGTGCTTTCATTTCTTTTCTATCTTTATTTAAAGTGCTTTCATTTGAGCGTTTACACTATGGATATTCCGGTTTAAAACATAACTATCTTAGATCTTCAGTCCATAAAGGGACTTATTTTTATTTTATTTAAAAATAAAAATAACTCCTGGAACTTATTAAATTATAGGGTTTAATCTTTTCAATGCAGCACTCTTTGGAAATTAACTAAAATATTAGCCGCCAATAATTTGTATTAACATTAACTACTCCTGGTGCAGACGGTGGTTCCCTTTTTTTTTTTTTTTTTATCTTTATTAAAAATATATAACCAAAACCAGTTTTATAATGTTCCGTGTAATAGTCTTAACCCAATTTTAACTCTCTAAGCAGAAATATATATATTTCCTATTTTAATTTTCCTTTCGAATCTAGAATACATTTAAAGACCTGAAACGGCAATCGACTTCATTTTGGTTAAACGTAAATAAAAGATTAAAGGATAAGTCCACCCAAAAACCATGTTCTATAAATAAGTAAAATGTTTTGTGTGTAATACAATACATTAATTTCCATTTTGATAACCTGATCATAACTCTGGTTATCAATTAAAGAGGATCACAAGCACCAGTTGAGTCCTCAAATCCTGTGCTGCTAAGTTTTCCTGAACTCTGGTCAGCCAATTTTGAACTATCCAATGATAAATCGGTGAAGTCTGCTGTACACAGGTTTGATGACTCAACTGGTGCTTGTGATCCTGTTTAATGGATGACAACCAGTTACGATCCGGTTATGGTAATTATTGTATTACACACAAACAGTTTTACTTATTTATAGAATATGGTTTTTGGGTGGTCTTCTCCTTTAAACCCCAGTGATAATCGCGATATTTTCGCATTTAAATGTTAAGTTCATGTTTGGTAGTTCCAATTGTTCACTGTTTGCAATCTTACTAAAACTCGAAACGGGACTGTGTGGAAGTATTGTATAATAACGAGCCTGTACTATGAATAAGATATTTGTGGGATAAGGTGTTGCAGTCTATCTATTGACGCTGTTTTAATTTTACTGCTTGCAAACCCCATGAGACGAGGTGGTGTAGATTGACATTAGATGTTATATTTTTTTTGACCTTGTCAGACAAGGTGTTTAGTCAGATGCTTGGTATGACCTAGGTAATTCTGTTTTGAATTATATTGATATGTTGTATTTTAACAGCTATATATATATATGTAAAATTTATATATTGCAAGTGTGTTTCTTAAGGGTTCATCTTGACCGACACTTCAGGTTGTGTAGGTAAGCGTATATTGTATTTATATTTAAAATGTGACTAAATTCTTGTATATTTCGCAGATGTGTCCAAGCGGAGTTTGACGAAGCTAGTTCTACAGGCGAAGCTCCTAAAAACTCTACATAAAATGATCCAGTCTACGAAAACTTGTTTTAAAAGATCCTAACGCAAATTTTTTGTTAATTTTTTTTTTATTCGTAGCAGACCATATTTGTTTTAACTGAGGGTAAAGCAACCTTTTTTTTTTTTTAATTTTTTACATAAGCAACCTTTTTTTTTTTATTTTTTTTACATAAATCCATCCATTTCGTTACATATAAGACCTCCCATGTCTCTCAGCAAAACTGATTTTTGTTCTGCAGATTACCTTGGTGAAACGAATCGTCCTTAACTGCTACACTGGAAGCCATATGCATAAACTAGGTAAGGAAATCTGAACACGATCCTTTCAAAAAGAGAAGTCTTATAATATTTCCGCTTATTAGATCCACTTTATTTCCGAAATGCTGTCGTTCGTGCTCTCGGCACCGCGGTAGTTGTTTTACATCGATTTGGAATCTTTATTCTAAATATCGCATATGTAAATAAAGTAGTGAAAATGACATTTGTTAGTTTTTGAACTGGTGAATTAGAACCCAAACATATATCTTATCGTTGCCAACAGACATTAGCTGAACGAGTCGTGTGGGCATGAAGGACAATAGTGTTGTAAGGGGATTATTGAAAGAGCGTATAGAGGCTAATGCTAAATAACAATCGGACCTAAACATTGTGCAGTATCGATTTTCCCCCCAAAATATACATACATATTTAAGATTTTGTCTAAACCCATCTAACTTTACTTCAACTTTGTTCTAACTTTCATGCAGGACGAGGATCCACCACACATTCGGACTGGATAGACGCCAAAGATCATCCAAGTTTACCGATTGGACTTCGTAACTTCCATGTAAGGGTGAGGATCCGCCACCCGAATCTGAGATGCTTGGCTGCACAGTCGCGGACACAGGGTCCCCAGAGTTTTTTTTTCGTGTCTACGGTTTTTACATCTGGGGTTTACCTGGGCGGCGCCCGGTGTCTATGACGATTCCTCGTTAAAATGTACCCTATCATTCGGTTATTTTATTGTATATTCGGCTCAAACATGCACAGCTGTCGCGGCTCTGATGTAATTGTGTGAATAAAGGCGTGAAGATGACCAATAATTTGTGTTCGTTTTGAACTGGTGAATTTGACCATAGAACGACCGATAGTGTGTACACCAGTGTTTACCCACAATGCAGTGTATTTTTTTTTTACCGATAATGTAAAATTTTGACTTGTGTATAAAATTTGGGTGAAACTATAATTAAACTAATTTCTGACCTGATTGTTGGTAAATGTTTAATTACAATACTGTAAACAAAATATTCGTCACGTATGATTTAACAAAAAAAAAAAAAAATTATTGGCCGGTGAAACGGTTCTGTCGGAATGGCTTTTAGTTTGGTTGAACGACTTCATTGTACCTAAACTCCATACATATGAATTTTCCGATTAATTGCTGGCTACACCATATTGGACTCTTCAATGCAGTGAAGTTTACAACCCATGTGCCCGATAACCAAGACGCACAACTGAAGCGTATTGCCCCTTTTTAACAGTGAGCAGTAAAGCCCCTTGTTGCGCTCCTATAAAGTTGTTTGCGACTGGCAAAACTCGGACTTGAAATTGTTTTTGGTAAAATTTCAGTACCTTGAATGGTAAAATTTCAGTACCTTGAATGCAACACTAACATTTTCGTGGGGACTTCGCCCGATTAAAATAATCTGCCTTGCGTTAGGATTCATAATCACCACTACGTACTTGCTTTAAAAATAAGTGCTCAGGAAATTTATTTGCGTACTCTAGGGCAATATGGACTACGCCCGTTAAAACTAGTACTGATATTGTGCGCACGACTTCCGGCAAACAAAATGCACCATTTATACACCTAAAATAAACACAACTGTTAAAACTCGGCATACTGATGACATCAATGGAATACACTTGGGTGTCGTGGAATCGCGCCATTGCACGCAGGTATCCGAAATTTAATGGAGTAAGACTTTAACGAATAAGTCATTTGAGTATCCAATAATGCCCAACTTCTGGATCGATCGAATCACTCGTTGATTTGTAGTTTAATCGATAAGTTGGTTGGGTTGGTTTGGACGGTAATTGATTGGGCGATTAATTAGAATGCACTACGGATTTACCTGTAGCCTGCTAAAGATATTTGTCTGATAAGTTTCCAGGAATGACAATTAGGCGGCAGATTTGGAATCCCGGATTCGTTGGGTGGCTGGACACTTGCGTGGTACATTGATTTAATGGTTGGATTCTAAAAAAAAAAAAAAAAACTTTGTAGGATTAATTTTAAATGTACATGGATTGTAGTTGGATCACCCAGACGCCACTAGGGCTTCCGTTAATCAATACGTTGATTGATTTTGGAGCACAGTATGTCCACCTAATAGGTTGTGTTACCTGTTAAAGTCCATATTTGATTTCCATCACTTAAATTGAAAACAATAATCGTCGGGTGCTAATCAAAACTCGTAGAAATATTCCATATAGAGAGATGATGTAAGGGATTGAGCTTGGCGTAAAGCTGATGCTAGTTACATTTATTAAATGAATAAACTATTACTTGACAAACTATGCAACAATTCGCCAACCTGTCGACATTTTAGCCAAGAACTTCTGTAAGTCTCCTAATACGCCCTTTTAAAACTTTGCGGCGTGGTGGCCCGTTGTATTAATTTAGGCCAATTTGTTTGGAGGATTGGTTTCTGAAACCTTGGTGTTTTTCATATATGGTGGCGAGCCAGTCCATATATGGTGGCGAGCCAGTTCAAAGACTTAAATTTGACTGGTGTTCATCCCCATTCTCAAAGGGCATTTAACTTACAACACAGTGGTGTTTCAACTGAATATAGCGTAGGAAACCGATTGAGCCGTATCTGTAGTCCGACAGACATCAAACTCAATCCCGAGCGTCAAATGAAATGTTTCCAAGTTAAGTTCTAGCATAATAAGCGATTTATCAACAAACGGAAACAAATTTTCACTTTTACAGAATCATACTCAATCCTTCAAGAATCGTATTTAAATTTATCGGTTATCGGGTTAACAGCCCGAAATCAAATTTGGACTTCTGCTGACGGAATAGGCGGATAGAAAGCAAACTCTATCCCATATTTCGTTTTACCAAATGGAATACTTTAACCATGCTTAATAGGAATGTTTTGAAGTTTATAGTCGGACACGAACTTTTCTAGAGTCTCCACTCGTTTGCAGGTATACACCAAGGTCAATCCGACACAACATCTGGCTACATGGAAAATCTGTACAAATATTGTTTGGAATCTAATAAACAATTTTCAACTAATTCGGAAAGCCAAATTTATACCTTAGTACCAAGTAGCGTGATGCTTGCGGACACGGGCCAAAATCTATTCGATGAAAATCCAAAACTCTCCTTAGTAAAGCTGTTTACTGAATGTTTCCACATATGGCATCTGCTTTTATAACACTCTCTTTTTTTTATGAATTGTTAAATATTTTTTAAGAAAAATAGAAATCGATGCACTCAACAAACAGGGTAAGACGTCATTTTTCTATTTCTGTAGAAATTTTTGAAGACAGGAATAAAAAAAGAAAACAACAAATAAATATGATCGCACACAGGCCTATACTTTTTTTAATTGTGTGTTGACTTGTCGATGTATTATACGTAAAAACAATTCTATAAATTTGGCGTAGGTGTTTTTAATTTCTACGTTTAACTTTTATATTGTAAAGTAACTAGTATATATGTAAAGGAGGCTGTTTGTCCATCGACGCACGCCATCGCGTACATTACCTCAATTGTCATGACGACCAGTACTCGAGGTGTTCCGTCGTTATCACAATAAAGACCAGCAGAACTGTAATCCCTGACAACTGATTCTTGTTAGTAAACAATCTCATTCACAAAGTATAAGAGTTAAGAAATTTATTAAGAAATACATAGCGTAAATTAGCATTAAAACAAAACATCATTCATAAACAAATAGATTTATCGGATGAAACTATGGAAAAGACAACCGATCTTAGTAGGTTTTAACTTTAGAAGAGTAGATAAACATCGGCCTTGCGATGATACGATATCTTGTAAGAATGATACAAAGCATCACAGAGCTGTTTCATGTCGCCCCTTCGCGTCCAGAGCACCAAGGTAACAGGAAGCTCCCTCCTAGCCCGCCTGAATTTATTGTTAACCTCAAATGAGTTCTAGCTCTTGAACATATCTCTTTTTTTCTCTCTTCATTTATTCATTATATATATATATAAATATAAAAACTCTTGTTTTCCAGTATACTTAAGAGCTTCCAACATTCCTCAGCATATGGTTTATAACATATATGCGAAGAGCCTTTGATCTATCCGAACTGATTAATATATTGGTGTGGCACACTGATTAATATCTCTTTGAATGGTTATCCTTGTTATAGTGATTCTGATCATACATGTATATTGAATACATGAATACATGAGCCTTGGCTGCGGTACGACTGTGATGCCTATGTCACATTTGCCGCGGCGGCAGTGGGTTCTTAAATATCTACGATTTTGAGGACCTACGGCCGCCGTATCCTAGCTATAGAGCAATTGTTACTCAGGCATAAGGAGGAGCAACGAATCGCTATATATCCAAGCAGAAAAAAATGCCTTGTTCTAAGTTTACCGTAATCCGTTTATGATTTATGATTCAGTTATTATTATCCTGGCGAAAACGGTAGATTCCTGATACGGTACGTTAATGAGATCTACATCTGTATGTTAGAGCTAGCCAAAAAATATGACATGTATATAAGAAATTAGACGGTATATCTGTAACACCGATACGATAGAAATAGGTTGCTGCTGCTTCTGTTTATGTGGTCCGTATAGCCGAGAAGTCCATATCGTTATTAAATCCATCGATAGATTTAGGGATCGGGGTATTGAACAAATGGCTTCACGCGCTAAACACTTATACCAGACGAGTATTATAATCATACGGCTATTGTTAGAAAGAGCAATTGCAGATAGAAATCGAACGATCTGACTGGCCCCATTATTAATCATCTTATCTAGAAATAACCTGTCATCGACAATTTCTAACTGTCAGTAAAGCTATAATTGTACCAGGACAATAGGTCAGTTGCTATTTCTGTCCAATCCCGCTGTAACTTATACCTATGTTTCTCTCTGTGTATACTAAAGTTTTGACAGAAATCTAAAGTAATGAATAGAAAGACTAGTATTCGCAGTCGGTACGAATTGTCAAGGGTATTTCACTTATAAGACAAATGGTTGTACACTTCACACTGTTCATTGTCTTATAACGGTGGAAAATCGGGAGAAAACCGCGTTAAAACCACCCCCGCGATTGAACGGTACATTCAAGTAGGATTCATAACGATATTTGTTGTTTGTTTGATTGGGGTTTAATTTCATATTTTATGGTATTTCACTTATAAGACGACAGAATATCCATATCACACTGTTCCTTGCTAAATACTAAAAACGTACAAACCACCCCCGCGATTGCCGGAGCCACATCGCGTGACTCATCCATATACCCATAAGTCTATCAAGCAGAAGTATGAAACCAGCCATTACCCATGCAGTCTCAACGGCATTTTGACTTTCAGTGGACTTTCATAGTGACTCATTGATAAAGAAATGGGAGATTTCGTTCGTTCGCGCAGTATAAATGCCAGAATCCACTGACGCCTTATGGGTAACATATAACCTTTGAAAAGCGGTAGAAATAGCCTTATAGCATGATTTCCCAGGATTCTACATCCAATTCATGTCCTTCGAGGTTTCTCTATGTCTCGGTAGGAGGCACTTTTTCATCAATCAGCGCTTGTCTGGTCACAATGACGTTGAGACTGAGTAATGGCTGGTTTCATACTTCTGCTTGATAAACTTCTGATATACCGATGGTCGACAGAGAGACTCGAACCCGGAGACGATACATCGACGTAAGATTAGTAGGCAGACACGTTAACCACTAAGCCACGGACAAACCCTTTTTAAGAAAGAAAATTTAAATAAATATTCATTACTGAAAAGAAGTCTACTGCGTCCTTATTTAACTGATTACAACGTAAGTTTAACCGTTACAGCGGTATTTCCGCCAACGCGTACAATAGAAAAACGGAAAGAGCGAACAAAATCATTAAAATTTAGTAAATTCATAAATAAATGATCGAATCAAGGGACAAAGTTAACAATGGTTTTGTACTGATCGATGGTTTTCGTCACACGTGTGCCTCACCAAGCCGCCATTTTCCGAGATTTAGACCACAGCAGGATTATCTGAGCTCAGTCAAACTCATTAAGTTTACTTGTTAAAGGTTAAGAGCATGTTCGCACGAAACTCCCTGCTGTTTCTTAACCAATTCATTTTTCTCCTGTCTTTTGCCAAAGACGCGTGACATTTAACATCTGTCGAAAATGTTTATGTTTGCAAAGTCATGCCTGTTCACATTTCCGTTCAATGATTTATATACCAATGAAAAATGAGTGGATGTAAACAAGCTGTACGTGAAAGTACATATTATAGTCAAAGCAACAGTTCAGTAAGTTTAACATGTATAACCAAATTAATTAATAAGATTGTGTATGCTCTTTATTTTGGCCCCTTTGACGTATTTTCTAATACCTAAAGTTAACATTTCTAAGGGCTAACCAAGCAATAAATCAACATTTTGATGAAAATCGTCATTTTCAAACATTTGAACCCACTTGCTACGTTCGAACATTGACAACTTTGTATCTGAAAAAATGCTTTATTTAACTCAGGAACTCTATTTATATAAAAACCGAGAATAATTGTAAAATTCTAAGTGTAGCATAGAGACAAGTATCCGACACTGACAAAGGTATCGGAATGGTATCACATGTTTAAAACTGGCTTGCGGCATATTTAGTATTAATTGTCTCTACCATACTGCTCGAAAGACCGACGAAGGAAGTAACGAACAACCGACCTATCGAGAACAATTGGCTTACCGATCGACAGACGAAGAAATGAATGAAACAAACTGGATGATCATATATATACGGCTGAATGTCATTGAAAGCAGGTGGCCTTTGTCGATATTCATTGTGTATAAGACCGCCTATCAGCCGAGGAAAGGCCAACGATATCAGGTGTTAGTGGGTTTTTTGTGCATTTATCCGCTGAAGTTTAAATTTTAGAATTCTTCTTCGAAAATTATACAACATTATTATTTATAAAGGTTACCGAAGGCGAAAATGCTGATAAATATCAGGTTAAAGTCAAACCATCTGATTGAAATATTTTACCAAGTGACCAAGTAACCAAGTGAATCCCGGGATGTGTCGTTCCATTAGACAATTGGTACAAATAGCTTCCTTATACCCCGGGGTATCTGTATTGTTTTACTGGTATACACCAGATCCAGTAAGCAAAGCAAGTCGTATTTATCTCCCTTACTAATTAAGCACCATTTATGTTTGATACCAAGACGCTTTGTGAAATATATATATATAGCATAGAACCGATCTCAAATTATTAAAGTAGATCATTTGGTCTGTATTTGTTCATTTAATTGTTCCAGTTACACGGTTCCTTCAGGGGGAAATGTATGAGTCTGTTTGAACGGAAGTCAAACCTGGTTTCCCTTTAGGCATTTTGTAGAACAGTCATTTAGTATATTTCTGTGTTTTTAAATGAATTTTATTCTAAAAAAAGTGGCTGTTGCGAGGACTGACTGATATATACATTATTTCCCTGGGACATACGCGGTAGATTTGACAGGTGGGACAGAACTGTCTTTAATTATCAGCTGTTTAACAGTACTTTAAGATTTAGGCATTTCTGCATCGACGAACTTGTCTCGCCTTGTATACTGTATACATACATTTTGCCAGAAACCTGAGTTCAAACCCCGGTGGAGGTAGGCAAAATGGTATTTTGATGCAATAAACAATACATATATTGTGGATATAGTCCGCACGCTATAATATTTCCTAGATCGTAAGATTAAACGGTTCAAATCTGCCAATATACGTTTGAACTGCCCAAACGTGTGTCTATTTCCAACGCGGAATTTTTGGAAATGTATAAGACTGAGTCGTTTGTTCAGTGATTTTTAGGTGAAATAAAATTACATTCCATGGTATCATCTTGATATTATAGTACGCGATCGATAGAAAACACATACAGTCCTAATCAACAATTCGTGTCCCTTAAAAACGACAGTTGACGACGGTCAGCGGCGAAAATCTCTGCAATCAATTCTGGAGAACATATTAATGTCGAATTGAAGCTGATGTTAGGTTTCCTCCGCATCCAGGGTTTTTTTACGTAAAATAGCCATAAAATGTCTCATACCAGTGTACAATCCTTATCCGGACTTGCTATTTTATTGCAATCAACAAATCCACTCTGCCAACGTACCCATGGAGTTAAGGCTTGCTTCTGACATACGTAACCCAAGAGAATGGACCACTACACCACCCGTATCCCTAATTACTTATACATTCACATCTATGCACAAATTATGTTATTATTATAAAATATTACAACAGAAGTTGTAGATTGCATTTGAGATAAAATGAAAATAAAATGGGTTCTGTCAGTCGTTTACCAAATCAAGATTATTTTGCTGATTTAAATCTCCGACAGGTAATATTATCAGAGGTACATTGGGAGATTAGCGGAAGCCAAACTCCGGACGGAGATTGTTTGCCTACTAATCTCTCTTTTGACTAACTCTAGATCTGCGAGGGTAAATACTCCTGAACCGAGGTATCGCTTCCCAGTATAGTTTAAGAGCTCCCTGTAACCGCGAACAACACCTGAATAACACATCATGTAGGGAAACTTGCAGGCAAACCTGGGTATATAACGTCGTACGCAGGGATATTTCACACATATAAGAAAGGGTTGTCCCCTCCTTACTGTGCCTTAAGTACTTTAAAAGGTGGAAAACAGGGAGCAACCTCGCTTGTTTGTTTGTTTGTTTGCTTGATTGGGGTTTAACATCGTACTCAATGGTATTTCGCTAATATGCTTTGACGGCGGATTGTCCACTTCACACTGATCCTTAACTTCTTACGGTGGCAAACCGTGAGGAAACCTCGTAAAACCTCGTGATTGCTAGAGCCACATCGTGAGACTCCCTCATACCTGAAATTACCAAGGGACTCGAACACCTGGAACGTACAACGAAGTAGGATTAAAGAAGCGACACGCTAACCACTATACCATGACCGTGAGCCCAAAAATATGATAGAGTAAAGTAGCTGGAGATTTGAAAGAATCAGTTTGCGGGCAGCCATCGTTCCAATGCTTGGAAGAAACCACGTAAAAGGGTGTTTCTTCGGGTATTGCAGGTAGTCATCCACCGTTTATTAATATTTCCTCCAAATTATATACTTATGTGTCTTCAATTTAATTTCCTCTTCCTAAGTCTACTGGGTTTTTATGTCGTTCATGAACTAGGCCAATTAGATTTTCTAGAGTAACACAAAAAAGCACTTCCGCAAAACAGTTTAACAACGCAAAGCCATTATACCCAAGGCAAGAGGAAATCTTATTATCGAATGTCAAAGAAACCGGGTTGTTGTGTAGAACTGAAAAAAAACGACGGTAATTTGGTCTGTCTGTTGGTGTTTCTTTTCTTAAATTCGTGGTGCATGCTTTGTTGGTATTCCGCTTATGTGGCAGCAATGTATCTAGCAGTAAAAATCTTCATTTGCGCATTACTGGAACCTGTGACCAGCATGTAGAGGGATTAGAAACGTCACTACCCTTCGAATAAGCGAACCGTGAATGTGTTACTTGATTTGCTTGTTCAACTAATCAACCAAACTTTACACGTTGAACGAAGAACGTAAAATGATAAACCGGACCTGATTAACTTTATACGACAAGCGGACAGGGATAAACTTAAACGAACAATCTAAATCGAACGCAAGTCAGAAAACTTGTCCCCGTAACCAATCGGAATTGTCGAGAAACTCCAAACTCAGTTATTGTCTATGTTTAAATAGATTAATATATTTTTGCTTATGTTAGTTTATACAATTTACAGACCTCAAATTACATTCAATAGCTTTATAATCACTTGATTTTGTTTTTTGTATAGTATGTGTGTATTTGTTGTTTTACGTCTAACTGGATGTTTTTGGCGTAGCGTGTGTGTGTTTGTTGTTTTCCATCTAAATGAATGTTTTTTGGTGAAGCGTGTATGTATTTGTTGTTTTACATCTAACTGGATGTTTTTTGGTGTAGCGTGTGTGTATTTTTTGTTTTACATCTAACTGAATGTTTTTTGATGTAGCGTGTGTGTATTTGTTGTTTTACATCTAACTGGATGTTTTTTGGTGTAGCGTGTGTGTATTTGTTGTTTTACATCTAAGTGGATGTTTTTTGGCGTAGCATGTGTGTATTTGTTGTTTTACATCTAACTGGATGTTTTTTGGTGTAGCGTGTGTGTATTTTTGTTTAACATCTAACTGAACGCTTTTTGGTGTAGCGTGTGTGTATTTGTTATTTTACATCTAACAAGATGTTTTGTGGTGAAGCGTGTGTGTATTTGTTATTTTACATCTAACTGGATGTTTTTTGGTGTAGCGTGTGTGTATTTGTTGTTTTACATCTAACTTGATGTTTTTTGGTGAAGCGTGTGTGTATTGGTTGTTTTACATCTAACTTGATGTTTTTTGGTGTAGCGTGTGTGTATTTGTTGTTTTACATCTAGCTGGATGTTTTTTGGAGTAGCGTGTGGGTATTTGTAGTTTTACATCTAACTGGATGTTTGTGGTATAACGTGTGTGCATTTGTTGTTTTACATCTAACTGAATGTTTATGGTAAAACGTGTGTGTATTTGATGTTTAACATCTAACTGGATGTTTGTGGTAAAACGTGTGTGTATTTGTTGTTTTACATCTAATTGGATGTTTGTGGTATAACGTGTGTGTATTTGTTGTTTTGTTACATCTTTTTCATTCGTATGTCACCTTAAGAAGGCGCTGTCCACCAAATACACGATAAACATATGTTTTCAGTGTCTTCAGTGTCTTCAGTGTATTCTAACGGCCCAGTCACTGAGAATAACAAACACAGATATTAATTCCAACGGTGTTTCCTGCGAGGTTGGACTATGTAGGCCTACAATACAGCCGACGACGTTACATGAAGACATGTTTTTGTGGGGTTCCCGAAGGTTCATTGGCTGAAAAGCTACAAGACACATATAAGTGATTAAGTGAAATTCAATAGTTGGTCTTATCAAGATTTCAGCAGCTGCTCTGTGATTGGCTATTCTACATCAACCAATACAATTCCAGTTGGGATAAGAATGTTGTCAGAACTACATACACGACAACGCAATACTGACAAGTTATTTCAATCTGGCTTTGCTAAGATTACTCCTGGAAGGCAACGAAAACTTGGCTCAAGTTGCATCATTCGCTTTACAGCGAAAAACACAGAAGAAAGAGATAATATAATTATAACGCCTTCTGGAATTGTTAAGAGCAGTCCAATTTCATTCCAGAACTCTAGAGTTGTTGAATGACATTGAAAACTTGTCATCAGTTTTAAAAGTAATTGTGATTCATTGGAAACTATTTTCTTTTTAAAAGTATCTGTAACTAGAGGGTGATAAGAGAGAGTTTCCTGTTGCCCATATGCTCCTAGGCATAAGGGGCAGCAGAGCATCCAAGTGAAAATGTTTCAAAGTATTTCTGTCTTCAGAGTAGGCCTATGCAGCATGTGGAGATACATTAACTATATTTACATTCTATACGCCGCCAGACTAGAAGAATCAAACAAGGCGGCGGTATACCGACAATGAATACAGCGATGTCTGGCATGCAATAATTCCAAGTAAATATACACCACAACAGTACAAAAAAGCATCTAGAAGTTGGAGAACTGCCCAGTCAGCTAACACAGATCTCTCAATAGAAGTCAGAAAACTATATATGTAACTATGTATAACAACTTACTTCGAGTCATAAATGTTTTTGAGACAATGTGCGCTGTATACAAGCTACTAATAAAACTATTGTATGCTATTTATATTAAAATGTTGAACGAGTCTACTTGATTAACAACCGGTAAACTCTTTAGGTCTTTAGGTAAAATCTAGTTCTGGTGTTAAAATGCATGGTGGCCTACAGTTACAGAAACCGAAGATAGGTTTAACAATAAAAACGGCTGAAGTCACTCACGATTATCGATCAACCAAAAGGCACCATTATATCGATCAACTTAAAGGCAAGCCGGTATGTTTCCCCTTAATGAAGATGATAGATAAGATGAATGTGACACTGGCTGGAATTCTACTGAGCATCATTTTATCGGGTCATATACAGACACACCATTACTTCCTTGGACATTCTATAAGGTACTTCTAAAATCCTATAGGCTTTTGAAAATCTTACAGGATCCTATACAATTTTGGACATTCTATAAGATAATTTTAAAATCCTATAGTCTTTTGAAAATCTTACCGGATCCTATAGAAAATTCCAATAGGATCTTATAGAATCCCATAGGATTTTTGGATATCCAATCAGACAATGATAAAATCCTATAGGCTTTTGAAAATCTTACAGGATCCTATGCAGGATATTATAGAATCCCATAGGATTTTTGGACATCCAATCAGACAATGATAAAATCATACAGGATTTTGAAAATCCTAGGATCAAATAGAAAAATCCTATAGGATATTATAGGATCCTATATGATTCCTTAAAGTGCATTCTCACAGTACGATTTGTAGTAACGACTTTGGGGATTCCCTCATTTCCTGAGTTTTGATTGGTCACTCATTCCGTATTGTTTTATCCACCAATCAAAATGCTGCAAATCAGGGGAATCCCCTGAAGTCTTTGCTTTAAATCACACCGTGAGAATCCATATCAGGGAAGCGGCCCTAAACCCACAATTTCAAACAAAACACCTTAAGAAAATCATAAAGGATTTTTTCCATAGGATCCTATAAGATTTTTTCTGTAAAGGTTTACTGATCCTCTGATGTTAAAATAAAATACTAGTACAATTATTTTAAGAAAAATCAACAGGCATTTCAACACATGTAGGTTCACGTACAATTATAACATGTAAATAACAAAAAATTGTAAGATAAGGTGATTAATATAGCAACTACTACACTTTTAGAAATAAAGGATTTAAAAGAGTCTTTGATAACATTTTAGCTAATAGCTCTTCTGGAACCCTATATGGTTCTGCATGGGTAAAACTCTTTTACATCAACTGAAACTTGTATATATACGTTTTTTTCCAATGCCAACGAGAGATCGAAGTGGTTCCATAATATACAAAACCATTATCTTTTCTAAAAAAACCCTCAGATAACCGTTATTCCTCAGAGTGTATGATCTTAATGTTTAACCCAAACAAATTTACAGAGACAATTGAAATCTTTTTTAAATAAAAGTCAAAGTTTTCTATAAAATCTATTACGGTAATTTACTTGAATAGAGATTTAATAATATGAACGTAGGCCTATATAAAAAAGAGTTTAGTAGGTAAAAATGCATTATATACATGATTGTAAAAGGTAAAGCTGTACAAAGAATATTGCTACAAACCTAAAGTGCTATAGGAATAGCAATAAGAATACACCCAATCAAAAGGTGTGCAACTTTTATTTCCATTAATAGACGATACCAAGATAAATTGAAAGACAATAAATACGGATGACGGTAGAGACCATACCGTATATCATCTTTACGCAAATAACGCTCGCAGATGTCGCTTCTTAATGACGTCATGCTGATAAATCGACCATAAATTACTGCTCTGTTGAAAGCTTTTGCCGTTTGCTGGGATTTCAAGGGCTTGACATAACCAATAACCGGCGTTTTAAGGTCAAAATCTAAAATAAGCTCTGAGTTATACTAAAATATCCGACATACACTTAGCCATCTGCTCGCACGACGTAAGACACACAGAGCACAGTTAATATGGAGAGCGGCTTGGGGGAACCTGATCATTTCTTCTGGTAGTTTAGATTTCTCTAAACAAGCCGATCGAATGACTGACATTCTTCGAGCACTCTTAACCGGCCATAAGGCTGGTTTGGTATAAACAAGACTCCAACATATCTATCCGTGTTGGAATAGTTAAAATACCAAAAGTCTCTGAAATGGGCTACAAATCAATCAAGCATAAAACAAACTTATCGAACGTTGATAGATATTCAAAACGTTTGGAAATGCACTTCGACTTTTGTACTTTTACGACAAATTTTGTGGCAAAGTTCTTTCGCGTCATACTTAAATTCAATATCAATAAAGTCAAAAAGACAAGCAGAATTTGCTCTTTTTCATGGAAATGAATACATTTTTAAAATGTGAACTATTGCTTTAGTACAAATAATTTTTTTTCTCCACCTTATCGATGACTTGAGATCAATCCGGCTGTCCATGATATGTTTCAAAGCCGGGTCCCTTCCCAAAAACAAAATCCCAAAGCAAAGTAGGCCTACACATATCAGGTAGGATTTGGATTGAATATCGATGGTTTTTGTCTCTATGGACGGACATTATCTGTATCGGGTTGTCTACTTAATCTTGCGATAGAAGGTCTCTACTATAGACTGCCTTGAATACATGCAAAAAAGATATTATTGATTAAAGCACGCCTTACAGAAAACTCTTACAGATATTAAAACATCCTATAATATCCCATAGGATAATTAAACAAGAAATCCATGAATGGATCTTGACGCCCACCATTGAGAGATTGACTCCTTATAAAAGCCTGGCAGCCATTTTGAATATTCA
>JAVFBX010242359.1:0-10360 GCA_034783855.1 Mopalia kennerleyi | reverse complement strand
AAGTAATTCAATCTTTTTCTTTCACAACTTGTTTATGATATCGAATTGACCCATTCTATGTATGTTTCGCAAATAATAATGTATATATATTGTGAAACATACCAGTCTTTCTATAATATTGCAAGAGCTGATCGTGTCAAATGCTGGTTGAACTCCATTCAAGCTGTGATTAATCTCTTCTAAGACTAACACCAATCTACCTCATGGGGCGCCAATCAATAAATGCTCAATCTACAATACACGAAAACTGTTGATAGACGTATATGCAGACCGTTAATCCTCTCCAGGTAGCTACACGTATTTAATTGATTGTCAAAACACCTCTGTTGTAATAATGTAGTTAAGTTTTGTCTTCTAATTCAATTTTTTTTATCGGGTCTGCTCTTGGATAAAGATCACTATCTCAACTTTTTGAATATGCAATAATACAAAAATCGCAAATTTTGAGCTGAGGGGGGATTACAGTATCCTTAAAGGGGAACACGAATCCGACCTGTATGTGGTGTCTATATTGCGTCTTGTTGTAATCCTGTATTTGTCCGGTTCCGTCATGTCTTTGTTTGTTGCCAGTGATGTCGAGGGTGGTTTCATTCTCCCATTAGGCTGGCACGTCGTCATATAAGTGAAATACCCTTGAGTACGACGTTAAACTCCAATCAAACGCACAAACAAACCAATTTTGATAATATATCAAGATTTGAGTCTGGTGGAAGATATACCGTCAATACAAATAATCTGCTGTGAGTCGCCATTGTAACTTCCACCCATATAATTTATATATCAGTCTCGTCGTTTACAATGGAATTCACAGTCATTCCTAATGGCAACCAGAACACTACCTCTTCGTTCTTTATTCGAAGTACGTGAACTCCTATCCTGTGAAATGTTTTGTATCTGTCGCTTAGGATTTTAGCTCTATCAACATCATTTTTCAGCCATGTTTCTGATAGTAATATAAAATGTTCGAAACTCTCACAAAAAAATTCAACCAGCATTTGACAATCGTCTAATTTTCCAGAAATGCTTCTTGTATTTTGATAGAAAAGATTTATAGAGTTAACCAAGGTGAGTGGCATGGGCCAGGATTTACATGGAAGTCTCCGGCTAGTATCAATAGTGTAAACAATTGCTTTGCGTGCCGCCATTAGCCTTTGGTGTACACCCTGTATATGTATGCTTGGCAATATGGCCGACCTGTAGTCCACTGCCAAAGAGATTGTAAAGTTCAAGCAGTCCGAAATCATTGAAAAAATCCCCACTGGAGTTGATTAACAACAGATCAGCGTTGTGACGATACTTATCGACACTTCCAAGCGAGACAGAAGATGTAATTAGTCCAAATGTAGTTAGACTTCTTAGAAATATCAGAGCACACAAAATATACGTGCTCACCGGACCCGCCATGTTTATCGCTGTACAATCTATGTGTTTCGTACAAAGCTTGGTTGTTTATTTTAAACCATAAATGTTACGTTAAACGATTGTTAAATGTCAGAAGAAATAATCATGGTATGGTGTATGGAGAAATTGGGGTTTATCCAATGTTCATTAAAGTTAAATAACGTCAAATGTTTGTCATTTTGGTTGCGACTAGTGAGTAATGAACGTAAAATAAGCAATTGTATATATAACGTCTGCTAGAAGTCTGATGGGCTGATTTCATGCTACACTCTTGGAAAAAATGGTTCTAAGTGGAACCATTGACGGTTCTTTAGCTTATGGCTGTGGTGGAACCCTTTATGGTTCTGTATGGAACCCTTCTACAATTGTTCTATAAAGAACCCTTTTAAACCGGTTCTATATTGTACTATGAAGGGTGCCATACAGAACCATAAAAGGGTTCTATATTAAACTATAACGGGTTCTATACCGAACCTTTCAATACGGTTCTATATAAATCCCTTCAAAGTGGTTCCATATAAAACCCTTTCAAGATCGTTCCATATGGAACCCTTTCCAAACGGTTCTGTGTGCAACCATAAGGGGTTCACAACCGAACCACACAGGGATTCTATAGACTACTGTAAAGGGTTATTATGTTTGGTTCTTTCCGGAACCCTTCTATATGAGTTATAAATAGAACTCTTTACTAGAGATATGTAAGGTACTAGAAAGGGTTATTCTTTTATCGTTTACAGTTCTGTATAGTACTGTTTTGTTAACGGATACAGAGTCATATACGCGTCCTCGAAACATAATACGCTTTCTCACTCACAAATGTCTCTCCAGTTGGTACTTACTGCTCGTATAATTTTAAGGATTTCTCTCCGATTGATTCAATTGATGTTTGGTAGCAGGTAAAAATACTTCTCCTAGGGTTAATAAGCCGATCTTCAAAGAGTTGTTTGGTTTGATCATTTCAACTTGTTTAATTATATCAAAATCGTAACACACAAAGTCATGGAAAAATACATATTATGTTTTTTCAACCAATACTTGGTCTTTGATTTTTTCAGATAATTCACTATAACCAACCAAACATCTATCAGTGCAAAATTAACTGACTACAGTTAACTAAGTAAACGTATTTACAATTATTGTTGAAACTGATAACAAATAAAACTACTGACATTCAATTTGTTATAAAATAATTAATTAATTTGCAAGCGCTGTATAATAGAACTTACAATGTAACTAATGCAAAACAGATTTGTTAACACAATCGTCAAATATCATCCTGGTATAAATCTAATAAACTTATTGAAATTATAAAACAATCAATAATAACAAGACACTGTAACCTTGCGAAAGGTTGAACATACTTTTTTTTTATAAAGAGTTGATCACATCATTAGTATAACAAAAGCATACCTTTATCAATAATAACATCAACATAGCAGACAAAGGATCTGACCAACACCAGCATCTTTGTTCACTGCAGCAAATTCATCTTTATTGACGTTAATTATGGAGTTACGTCATACCAAACACCGGTATTTATATTTACGATTTACATCTTTAACGGTTCACAATAACTTCACTAATAAACCTCAAAGTTTTTTGGAACGATCGTTATTGAGAGAGGGTGTGAATGACTTCAGTTCAAATTATCTCGACTGTCGTAACGAGACCGGAGAGAGTGTGATGAATCACAATACATTTTTGAAGTTTTAAGGCAGATGTTTGAAGCCATTCTGTTTGTGCGCAAGAACCAGAGCATCTGCATATATGCTGAACATCCTCTTCATATTACCCAAACGCTGAAATGTAAGAACATAAATTATTAATTCATTCCCTAGTTTACTCTGAAGCTATAAGACAAAGCTTTTATAATTCACTTCTAGACACACCAACAATTAAATTGGCATTATCTACTTGTCCAGAAATGTCCACTCCAATTAATATCTTTCACATTCATTCCATAGATAGATGATACATTCCTTACAATGTTCATTTTAAATACATGACTGTTTATTTCGCACTGTATTTTAAATACTGCTGTAATTGCATGCCCGAACTTTACTCACGATGAATGTCTTTTCGACACAACTGTATCAGGTTGTGTGAAAATCGTTTCTGGTCTGTAAATATTGCTAACTTATTTACTGATTACTTACTTATTTATAATTACTATTTTTTATTTCTGACTTACTTATTCTTGTGAAGTATTGATTGTTTACTTATTTGTTTACTTATAACTTATTTATTTATTACTTATTCTTATTTACTGATTACATACTTATTTCGTACTCATTTACTTATTGCTTATTTATTACTTACTTATGTCTTTATTACTTACTTACTTATAACTGAGTTCTTATTAAATCATATACTTACTTATTACTTTTATTTTCTTATTTTCTTATTACTTGCTTTACTTCTTACTGATTTATTAATTGAATATGACTACTTACTTATTACATATTTACTTGCTAGTTATAACCTTATTGCTTAAGTATTATTCACTATTATTTATTACTTATTAATTACTAACTGATTACACACTTATGTATTTACTTTTTACCTATTTACTTATAACTTACGTATTTTTTGATTTATTGCTTATGTCCTAACTTGTTTATTTTCTGATTTACTTATCAATTACTTATTTACTTATCACCGACTTATATGTTACATACTCATTACTTACTTATTTCTATTTGTTTTCATGTATTATTTACACACTTATTTCGTATTTTATTCATCTACTTAATTACTTATTACTTACTTACTTACAACTCATTTGCTAACTTGTTGCTTACCAATCATTTACTTGTTATTATTTACTCATTTCTTATCTACTTCTTTCTCATTTACGTATTTGGTGATAACTTATAACTCACTTATTGGTTACTCATTGGGTTATTTATTACTTACTTATCACTTATTCATTTCCCATGTATAACTCACTAATTTCTCACTTATTGCTACTTATAACTTACTTACTTCTTTATACATGTAACTGATTTCAAATTTACTTATTATTTCTCACTTATTTACTCATTTCTTATAACTCACTACTTATTTACTTACTTTTCTTGTTAGATGGTCAGTAGAATGCCATACAGCCTCTACTTATGTGCCACCAGCCTTCTTTTGCACTTGTAGTGGAGCTAGAAATAAAATAATATATTTTCAAGTTTGAGCGGTTTAACGAAAGATTAAACTCCATCAAATTTAATACGTCAATTATAAAGTTTACCTTTTTTATTTCAATTAAGTAAATTTCTGTCTTTATTTGTTATAGTTCACATTTTAATGAATCGATAGCAGCTATATGAATTTAACGTTATGTAGGGCCCAATATTCGTCCAAAACTTTATCGGCGAAGAAAGTTAGAACTAACCAAGACTCCACAATAGTTAGTGAGCTTTTATGTAATGGACATTTGTATATTTAAACATACGATGCATACAACCGTTTAGGACATTATCATTTCTTTAAAGGCAAATGTATAGGCTCTTCATCCAGGAAAGGGGTCACTCAAAATAAAATGAGTGACAAGTCATAATTTTTGCTACATAACTGTAGTGTAATAACGATGGATTCTTTCATTTAGACTACTCGAAGCTTGTTTACACATAAAGTGCCTGTAATTTAAAACCATTAATATCAACAAACCTGGATGTGAAGGTGCTTCTTTTAGTTCAAAGTAAATAAACAGCAGACGACTAAATCAAGCACAAGCTTTCGCTAAACCGTCACTTGACAACAGTGTCCGAGTTTGTTCCTCGCCACATCTTCGCGCGTCTTCGGAAAATGTGCTCTCTGAATATACTCAGAGAATAAAAAATAATAAACTACACGTTTTATTACATCTCGAACGTCAAAATACAAAGTGTACTAAGTTAACATTCAATTAATTTCACAAAGTGTACGTGAAAATGTTTAAAAGGTCGCCGTTATTTTGACAAATAAATAGCGTTATAAATCAGAGACAAAACGATGGGTTCAAGACTCATCTAATAGACGGGTTATTTTCCCTTTATTCGAATACCAAAGAACCATTTTATCGTAATGGTTCCATATAGAACCCATAACAAGGCTTCGGAGAGGAACCAGTTATATATAGAACCATACTCGCTTTTTAAGAACCCCCAAAGGACCATTATTTCTAAGATCGTACCTATACAGTACCACTTACAGCAGACAAAAATGTAATGGGTCGATAAAATTACAAATATATTTATTGTTTTGGTACTTCCAACACAATCGGGGTTTTAACACAACACTGAAACATATACAGTAATGCTATATCAACACAAACGTTTAAACACTATATATAACGTGAACCTACAAAACGTCAACATGTAAATGATACTCAGTCAATAAACTATACAGACGGAGATGCCACAGTATCAAATTACCATGAATATTTTTTTTTGTGAATCAATTGTTCAGCACAATCATTTGCATAATGGGTCCGTGTAACGCTTAACAGTTCAATTTTTGATTTTTGTTTCTTGTGTCCATCAAACGAAAAACAAAAAATGAACGTTCAATTTTCAAGTTTTCAAAAAGCGAAAACTGAACTGTTAAGCGTTACACGGACCATAATGTCTTTGCAGATAATTGCTGTAAAAGTGGCTTCAACATAGATTAGCATGGGGCCATCGTGGGGCCGCGGGCAATTGTCCAGCATGCATCCCATGCGTTTAGACGGCTCTGTTTATGTCCAGCGAATATCAAATTTTGATTTGTTTTTGTGCTGAAAAATATTAATGTTTATGTATACCTTACGCCTTCATTATTACTCCAGATATATAATACCACCAACTTCCCCTTATATCGTTATACTGTACATTCTTTTCTCTCACAGAGATTCGGTTGTAGCTGGAATTTGTTGGAAGGATTAAGGCTTATATAAACACCAGTTAATTCGAGAATAAAAAAAGGAAATTCCCCAGATAAGTTCTTAACGTTTTCCTACCATGAAAAAATTGGTTTTGCATACAGCCGTGTTGAGACTTACAGATAGTACATCAGTATCTAGCTACATTATATTGTGTCCCACTGGGTAGATTCGTAATGATTGATAACTTACACAATAAATTGAAGAATACTTGCGTTCTATAATCTTTGTAGATACCTTATCCAAGATTGTCGGTCATTCCACAGGTCGTCTGAGCCAGGTCCAACATGGCAGTGGTGATATATCTTCTGTAGTTAACTTGGTTCAATGAACTATGTTTTTCGTATATATATCGTACTTCGGTGTTGCGGGACTATGAAAATTAAATAGTGACAATTTTAAGGCGTTTATTGACGACTGCCATTGTATATATTATTATTGTATTAAGTGTTAAAGTAGGTCTATGAGTGTCGAGTTACAGACAAGAATACCTTCCATGCACGGCGTATTTTATTAGTTAAATCACGTGAGATTGCGTGTGTCTCTTTAAAGGCCACTTTACCCAGCTTTCCTTACAACCGCTCTCCTGAAAGGGATACCCGTTGCATGAATAAGCTCACACGGTGTAATATGTATTACCAGAAGTCCATCAACTAGAAGTGTGAAACGCCGTATTCAGTACATCTTCCTATGCAAGGGTCAGTATGTGTATAAGACGAGACTTCCACAATACTATCCCTTGCTGTAATTGGAAGAGAAAACGCGGCACAAAATTTCAGTGGACTATGGTAGAAACACGTAGGCTAATCAAAAAGGCGTTTACACATCAAACAAACGAGCTTGGCGCCACTGCCAATTGACATGTCTGTGATGACGCCAGGACTCGTTAATGGTACAAAAATAGCGTACTTGTCGTCCTGTGTCTAGACCGTCTCTTTCTTATTCTAAAAAAGTCCCCATCTGATTGGGTAGAGTAAAGAGAGGTTATCCGAAAGTAGCCGTGGTCAATTCTAGCTAACTCATGTTTTATCGCCTTTGGAGGCAAGGTAAGAAAGGAAGAGAAGCTTAATGTGACGATCTTCTTTTCCGCCTTGCCTTGGGAAGATGCAGCCAACCATGAACAAACAAATATACAGTACGAAACATGCTACCAGACACCGATTCCGCTGTTACACTCACACGTAACTGGCTATATCTATCGCACTGCAATCAGTCATATGAACACATTCACAAGGAAATCATTATGTACAGAGAACGTACACTATTATTGAAATGATTAAATAAACCCCATCACAATGTGATAAGCAAGTAATTTATATATTAAAACTTCACTTCTGATAGATGACAACGAAAAGGCAAGTTTATCTAAAAGAGGGTCTTATTGTTTAAAATAATTTCTCTGTTGATGTGAAGCCCGATTCTTGCTAGCCCATCTCCGTCAAAGAATATCGAAAAATTGTAGATTATCAAAATTGAAATACGAGTCGGTAACATTTGACTTGTAGGCCTACGGGATTACATGTGAAAGTCTTTTCTGATTATAGGTGGCACATCCTTTTCTTATTGTCCGACTTGGTTAGACTGTAAAATAGACACAACTGATCTGGAGACGATGACCTTGACCTCTATAAGTCGTGAGGAGTGTGAAGAAAACTGTGGAGACTTGTGCTGGTTCTATTCCTACAGAGAGGAAAATAGTACGTGTAAGATACACGAGACCTACAGTATGGTGCCGGTACCAACTAGCAGAGATTGGTTCGTGTCTCTTAACGGATGGAAAGTCTACGAGAAGAACGCCATTAGTAAGTGCAGATTTATGCTTTTTGTCTAACAGTAAGCTCTTTTCGATAAAGCGTCGAAATAAATTCTAATCATCATGGATCAATTTCTTTCACATTGGGAAATCTCCTCATTTACATATAGTGCGTCATACCATATTTTAGTGGATCACTATCAAAACATGTCATTTAAACAACAAGCATTAAAATACAGTTGTTAGTTGTCATACGACTTTCAATTTAAAAAACTAACGGCCTACTTGGCTATACGTTAATGGTACAACTCTCCTCTCAAGAATACAAGCTCAGATTCGGGAAAACCATCTTGCTGGCAGACTCCCACCTCTGAACCAACTTCCACCTTTCGCGATCCCCATTATGATTTAACAAAGTCAGTCAAAATTGAAATAGGGAAAACCCGAAAATACAAATATACAGAATAAAGCTTTCCAAATAATAGTTTACATCATTAAATCGAACAAAATAAATATGTTTTTATGGACAACGGGGCGTAGGATGCTTGCAAACATTACTGTATTGACGAAAATACTAACAGGTGCACATATACGGCTGCTGTTTACTTAATCCACAGATGTTGGCATTATCAATGGCACCGAACAGTATACAATCAGATCATGTGAATCAACAAACGGTGCATGTTGGATTGAGGTAAGTTTTTTTAACAAGTTAATGACTAGTGATTTGGTGAAATCATCATTACTAAACGAACTAACACAAGGACGAGCACATTTGTTGAAATTGATAATACATGACGTAGACTCAAATTTGTTTGTGTTTTGTGTTTATTTACACTTACTCACAACCACCGTCTGCAATGTCTGTCACATAAACGGATTTGCTTTGAACTTGTAGCAGTCAAGAACAATCCAGAAAAAAGACGTATGACTAGACAATTAAATAACAAATAAGTTAAACGTATCACACAAATATAATCTCAACAGTTTTTTGATTCTGTGATATAAACCCATATAGAGTTTAACTGACTAATTGCTGTGTATGTTGTAGGAACCTGTGTTTCAGGTTTCAACTGTGTTTCCAACAACTTTAACCACTGAGCCTACAACGGAAAGCACACAAGAGCCTACAACGGAAAGCACACAAGAGCCAACAACCTCTGAGCAAAGCACACTAGAGCCCACAACCTCTGAGCAAAGCACACTAGAACCCACAACCACTGACCAAAGCACAGAAGAGCCCACAATTACTGGGCAAAGCACACTAGCGCCCACAACCACAGGACAAAGCACACTAGTGTCCACAACCTCTGAGCAAAGCACACTAGAACCCACAACCACTGACCAAAGCACAGAAGAGCCCACAATCACTGAGCAAAGTACAGAACATCCCATAACCACTGAGCAAAGCACAATAGAGCCCACAACCTCTGAGCAAAGCAAACTAGAGCCCACAACCACTGACCAAAGCACAGAAGAGCCCACAACCACTGAGCAAAGCACAGAACAGCCCTCAACCACTGAGCAAAGCACAAAAGAGCTCACAACCACTGAGCAAAGCACAGAACATCCCAAAACCACTGAGCAAAGCATACTAGAGCCCATAACATCTGACCAAAGCACAGAAGAGCCCACAACCACTGAACAAAGCACCGAAGAGCTCACAACCACTGAGCAAAGCACAGAACATCCCACAACCACTGAGCAAAGCACACTAGAGCCCACAACCACTGACCAAAGCACAGAAGAGCCAACAACCACTGAGCAAAGCACAGAAGAGCTCACAACCACTGAGCGAAGCACAGAACATCCCATAACCACTGAGCAAAGCACACTAGAGCCCACAACCTCTGCGCAAAGTACACTAGAGCCCACAACCACTGACCACAGGACAGAAGAACCCACACCCAGTGAACAAAGCACAGAACAGCCCTCAACCACTCAGCAAAGCACAGAGGAGCTCACAACCACTGAGCAATGCACAGAACATCCCACAACCACTGAGCAAAGCATACTAGACCCCATAACCTCTGAGCAAAGCACACTAGAGCCCACAACCACTGACCAAAGCACAGAAGAGCCCACAACCACTGAGCAAAGCACAGAACATCCCACAACCACTGAGCAAAGCATACTAGAGCCCACAACCACTGAGCAAAGCACACTAGAGCCCACAACCACTGACCACAGGACAGAAGAACCCACAACCAGTGAGCAAAACACAGAACAGCCCTCAACCAATGCACAGAACATCCCACAACCACTGAGCAAAGCATACTAGACCCCATAACCTCTGAGCAAAGCACACTAGAGCC
>JAVFBX010242348.1:0-10361 GCA_034783855.1 Mopalia kennerleyi | reverse complement strand
ATACAAAAATTACATCAATAATTCCCTGAGCTATTCCTGATGATTGATTGATTGGTGTTTCATGCAGTGGTTATGGGTGTGGATACTCCATGAACACAGTGAGTTATTTATAAATGCTGTTTTTATAAGTAATATTTTAAAGTAATATTCCTCTACAGCTTACAGCAGTAAAACGTTATCCAGTAATGATGAATTACTTGATAAATAATAAAGAAAAACGTGTAATGTTTTTAAAATATAGCTTTATGAATACCTTGGGTGAATAGCTTACCTCAGCTTTTCCATTTGTTATAAAGAGTCTTTTCTGGGCATTGGGAGCGGCTCCTGTTAAACTCTGATTCTCTGGACGGTTGTCACGCTGGGTAAAATTAAAACATGTAAATATATTATATTAGTTGAGTTCTCAATTTATCCAGACCCCATCAGAATCAAAAACCTAAAGTGCATTTTATTGGGAAATACTGTGGGGAATATAGAACCATAATTCTAGCATTAAAAAAACCCTCGATTGATAAATGAATTGGCAGTTACTGCCACAATCAAGGATGTTTTATTTATATGTCCATTGTGCATTTTATCAGCAATTCTTGACATCACCAAAGCTTTAGAATCGAAATTTAAGTTGTTAAATTAATCTTCCTCCAGTGCTTAGTGAAGATAGTATTGCTACGTTCCAACCAAACTGCTCTGCTCCAGAAGTAATAAAATAAAAAGATTGGTGAAATACAGAGCTCATCACATATATACTGTCACCATGACATTAACAAGCTGAATTTAATAAATGAATGGTAAAGAGTATATCCACACTTACTGGAACATCTTGAAAGAAAAACATCAGTTTCCTGGATCCCCCAGCTGACAAAAACTCTTCTATACAATGAAACTGAAACCAGACAAAAAAATATATATTAGATTCAAAGTCATTAGAAAGACATATAGATAATCAACAGTACCATCCAGCTTTAAATACCAAAATATTCTTTCTTTAGAATAAAAACATACCAAAATCAGACTATAGAAACATATAATGAAAAATCCTAAAAATAAAACAATAACTATACTTGTCTCAGGTAAATATAGGAAGACACCAACTGTTTACAGAATGCTACTTTGTAATGAGCCATAAGCAAAAAGAAAACTATACATCTGACACAAAAACTTTATTGCCAAGATATCCCAACGAGTTGAGCGTAAAACAAACCTTGTCATCTCCTAATAAGAAATCTTCTACGGTACTTGAATCTAATCCAGTACTATCTGATAGCTGAAAATAATAACAAATTACATCAATAATTTTCAAACAATTCTGAGTTGTGAATTGACAGACATCTTAAATTCATACTGACTTTAGCATTAAAATCCTTAATGGTTTTTCTTTTAAATTATTTTACATGTAGCAGTTTTTAAATATCTCATTCCGGTTTTTATATATCTAAAAGAAAACAAGTACATGAAAAAAATGACTTATCGTGTAGATAGTTACACTGAAATCTCACATATAAACCTAGTACAATGAGCAATTTTATGTCATACCAGACTTTTGAAAGTCTTACCTGCTTGAATAAATAGGCATGCCGATTGTCCATCTGAAAAACAGGACAAAAAGAACATTAATTTTAACCCTATTAGTGATTATATGGCTTCTAATGATAATCTAGAGTATTGCACAAATAATGCATTAGACGAACTTAGAAATCTAAAGCCGTAATTATTTTGTTATTTACTCATATCATGACTACTTTATTGGATGGTATTTGTGTATTCCATAAAACCTGATCTTTTATAAGTTTAATATTTGATCAACAATATGGTGTAATTTGGTTTGACTTTCTTTTATTTTCTTTAATTTCCGTAGCTAATATGTTTTATCATTACTTAATATTGCCCGAGCTTTTTGAACAGGTATTCACCAAGAAGCCTTGCCTACTGGCTATGTATGAATGGAGACGAGAGTAGCTTTGAAGTGAGTCACTGATGGGGAAATGAGTTTAGTCACGGCCTGCACACCTTGGCATAGTTACATCCGGCTACTAACTCCAGCAATTAGGTTCTCGCTCCCAATATTGATCAGTTGTGCCCCAGGTAATATGTGGGGTACCATAAATACCCCAATTACATTATAAGAAATATTGCCCCAGAAATATTGTGAGACATTTTTAGTTTATTATGTTCAATTACACATTAAGGTGATTGAGTATTTTATTATCAAATAAATTAATAAATGTTTAGATTTAAATTAAACTTCCAAATCACTTAAATACAGAGTAATCAATACGTCTACTAATAAACACCTGGTCAACATACATAACATTCTGTTTTATAACTTAAGTGTTATTTTATGTTTCAATTAAGCTTTGAAAGCCTTTGAAAGTATGTTAGGTCTTTCATCTTTGATAGAAATATAACACACAGTTGGAAGTATTTGAATATTTCTTTTATCCTTTCATTTCCTTAATATATTTTATCTTTCAAATATTTTTGTGTTTTAAAATGTTACAAATTATTTTGTTTAAATGAGCAATGAATATCAGCATAAATATCTGATACGATATCAGCATAAATATCTGATACGATATCAGCATAAATATCTGATACGTTATCAGCATAAATATCTGATACGATATCAGCATAAATATCTGATACGATATCAGCATAAATATCTGATACGATATCAGCATAAATATCTGATACGATGTCAGCATAAATATCTGATACGATTATAAAAAAAAAACCATTAAAAATATAACCAATTTTTTTTATAAATTTCCATTTTAACTGATTGTTTGGTTTTAATTTATTTAATAAAAAAGGTTATGGCCATAAAAACATTGTATTGAACCTTAATAGAATGTAACATGTTGAAGTCATAAGGTATTCAAAGGACAGATGGTCGCAAGGGTTCTACTAATTAACCCCAGCTACAGTACTGAATTACCCAACTAATAAATTAAACAAATCTCTGGGGAGGTACTGATTTTGAGCTAAAGAAAACCAATAAAACGGGTAAAGAGATTTACAACCAGCAACTGCTATGTTACAATAGCGGTCATGTTATACAAGTCGATACACAGAGCTAACATATCTCATCAAGAATTTTTTAATAAATTAAAGCAGTGAATTTAATGTCATTTATGCAGATATCACTTTCATCAAATGTGAATGTCAGCCTTTACAGTGTGAATAAGGCAAAAATTGGTAATTTAATGTCAGATAAAAAAACAAATGACTGATTGAAGTTATCTAATATGAGAAAGTACTAGATGAAATAAAAGGTAAGGTGGGTGGTACTTACCGTAAGTCTTCGTTCCTCTTTGTACAATTTGGCTTGCTTTTGCATTTCTTTCATGGCTTCTCCAGATAGAACAACGTTCTTCTTGGCAGGCTGAAACGTAAAGCAATTTTGTGATCTACATTTTGTTCATATAAGCTTATGTCATAACAAATAATCAGACTGTCAGGGTCAGAGGTCATTACTGTATTATTCGTATTTAATAAATACTCTGTTTTCATTGAATAGACCTTAAGGAATAATTCACAGAAGTGTAATGTTCATCTAGGGTGGGTAGAAACTAGATGCTAATGGCGTTAACAAGAAACAATAGAGTACTATTTAGTTAGAACTTCATATGGAACCAATTTTTATGAGTTCTATCAAACCACTTATCAGACTGACAGGTACAAATCGATCCACTTTTGGTTAACTGGATTTATTTATATGGATTAAGTTTTCTGATTTCATCTCATCGGCTTCTTTATTATGTTGTACAATGAAAGGAATATTATAATTGCAATCGTACTCAAATTCTTCATGTATAGTGGCATTGATGCCGTAATCTTTTTACAGAAAACGATCATGTTATTGACTGTTGGCTCCATTAATATCCAAGCCATACATACATTGAGTCTATCAAAATAGGATAAGCTTCAGTCAATGATATTGGATTTCTAAGGGTTTTGCGCCTGTGACAATTCTCTACAGTTAACGGTTCAATGCGTTATCAATAGGCTAGCTCTGTGAGGGTTAAATGCATTATTGTGCTGTGTGAAAGGTGTATTGACCTGTCGACTAACGCTCCAGTGCCTTGATAAATGATAGCAACAATGACAAAGCTGAACACATTATCTTTGATTACATACAAATCAATCAAACAAAGACGGCTTGAGATTAGATTGCCTTATCTCAGCCCGCAATAACAAACAGAATGGCCACTAAATCGGGGTCTAACACAGATTGTTGATGCCACCTTAGCTTTTTAACCAGTGTAAAATATAGAATTGATCATCTATTAACAACATATTTTAGAGAGGTTTTCAAATTTCATTTTATACACTGATATTTCAGTTTTCCATGCTTAATTAAACACACAAATCAATAACAGAAATTTAAGCCTGTAAATTAATTTGAACATGCCTTAGCTTAGATTCAAACATGACTAGTGTTTTACGCCACATTCAGCTTCATTTCAGCTATGCTGTGGCATGACCTCAGCTTATAAAGAATACAGACCTGTAATGAAGTTTATTGATAATACTCACCTTCATTTGAGCACCTCCTTTACCAGTAGTTTTCTTGCCTTCATCTTTCTTAACAACCTTCTTCTCTTCTTTTTTACCATCATCTTTAACGGCTACAAGAAAAGCAAAAAATAAAACCCTATATAAAACATGTTAGACATTTTGTTAGTTTACAATAAAGGATGTAAAGATATTTTGATGCATGAAACAATTTTTATTTCAGTTTACAACTTTGCTACTTCTTTGTTTATCACAAATGCTAATGTACTGGTGCTTTGATTTCTTTTACCACAAAAAAAAAACAATCAGCCAATGTTTAATATTTCCATGCTAGCAAGCATGACACTGAGCTGACATCTTCTATCGGCTAAATAGAAAATAAATTAGCACTTCTGCAAGAATTTTAATAAACATGTATTATTTCTATAACTTAAAAAAAAAAAATTTCATTTAGTACAGAATCTATTTCGTTTGCTTTGGGGTCTGTGTGAGATTTCTTTATTTTAAATTCAATTTAAATTAATACTTTTATTATTAAACAACAATACAATTCAAATTATATAACTGATTATCAAGTCAATAGTATCTGAATTAATTGACACTGACTTGAAACATGTACAAACTGGTTTACTTGTCAGTGTTATGTATAATAGATTAACTTCTCTTTTCATCAACATAAAATACAAAAACAAGGGATTAAAGGATTATGTAATTTACGGTTGGATTAAAGAACAATGCTATGAGGGCCCACACGGGTAGATTTTATAACTGAGGTCAAGCAATAAGGCAGTGGAGTAATGTGTCTGTGAATATGTTTGCTAACTAGGCTATGTACATAGTCTGTGTTAGAAGACAGTTGGCAAACAGTCCAATATGTGTACATGCCAGTCAGCACACCTAAGACACCAGCTCAAATTGCTCCTTAGGTAGGACTTTGTTGACAATGTCAATCAACCATAAAATAATGTTAGCATTCAACAAAAAGAGATAACGTTTAGTTTAGAACACAACATAACACAGCAATGTTGAGTTCTGTTTATAAATATTTTAAAAATAGGCTGTCAGTGAGATTAATTTATTAATAACACATAGAATAGGTTACCTAATATTATCGACTAAACAAAATATTCTGATAATACATAAAATTATTGAATTCGTGGTTTCTCTTTTAGAATACAAAATCAAACTAAGAATTGATTCTTCAGTGTAACAAATAACAAGGAAATTATAATTACCAGATACCCTAAATGAAACCATAAATTTACAACCTAACCATTAATAGAACTATAGTATATATTTTTTATATTTTTAGTCACATCTTAAAGATGATCTTTAAAATAAATACTGTATAATTAGAAATCAGAATTCAGTTTTATACAAAATATTGTTAAAACGGTATCATACTGGAAAAAGCTGTTAAGATACTATTAATATATTAATAAAAGTTAAATATTCCACCTGTATACAGTATATTTAGACATGTCAATAGCAAATTGAACCTGGTGTGACAATGTATTTGTCACATGTGTGCTATATTGACAGATTAGTGTTTAACGCTGGCTTAAAGGAATTTGACCTATACTAAAACTGCATATAATCACACTTAAACAACCAACAGAAATGTGTAGTGTATTCTTATGTTGGGGAATTAATGGTCCTCCACTAATATTAAATTAAATGCTTAGTAAACATACATGCATGTATCATGTATGTGTCCCAGCTGGCTTGAAAAAATGTGTTTTAAATGTCCAATTATGCTGAATGTTAGAATTGAAAGTTAATTTAGTAAGTACCTACTGATACATGATCAAAAGTAATAAATACTACCTGTATGTACGAAACTTTTATTACTGTTATTTAAAAATATAAATTTTATGCAACTGAAAGTTATAAATTCCTTATATAATGTCAAATGGTATTTATACTATAGGACATTTATAATAAAGCCAAAGTAATCAGTGTTGTTTTTTTCTTTTGTTTTTTGCTCTAAAATTCCAAACGTGAACTGAACTTTATCACAATATGGGCCTACTGCATGTCACAGTTACAACAGTTTTCTTCATACATTTACTGATATAAGAACATCGTGTTAATTTCTAACTACTTACGTTTATCGACAGCCACTAATGGTGGTGCCACCTCTGTGTCTGGTTTTGGGCTTGGGGGTTTATTAGCTTCTTTTTCACCTGGTCCGCCGTCATCGCTGGTTGTTTGTGGGGTATTTTCGGTCGGGGTTTCTTCTGTGGTTTTAGAAGGAACGTCCATCGCAGTTTGATCTGCGTCCGTCATGTTTCTTAACTATGTCAAAACTTTAAATCAATATTGCCCACACTAAACATACGATGTGAAAGTTTGTGCAGTACTGCCTGAGTTTGACTGCAAGGCCTCTTCAAATACGGCCAAATCGTAAGCCTCCATCGATCACTAAGCTACCTTCGCTAATCCCTCGACAGCGAGCACCAGCTAGAACAAGTCCGATACGTCCGCTTGCCGAATAGCACAAATAGTCCACACGTTTAGCGCGGAGCTTTGATGTGCTTATAGCAGCAAACACTTCATAATGTTGCATATCTACAAATTCCAACACTTTTGGCATATGTTAATTAAAATTATATTGACTAAAAATAGTTGACAATACGTTAAAAACAACATTCCTTCCGCGGGTGTGGTTAGGCCTTAAATCGTCTGCACGCCTCTCCATAGAAACGGGTATACAAGGCTGATAAATTTGGCACGTGTTCACCTTGCGTCATTATAAATACAATATAACCCCTTGATTGGCTCTGTTACACATAGCTTAGTGCATTTCTTGACTTCTGTTGTAGAAGTAACAGTAGATTTCAGCGGAGGCGTATATAAAAAAAATTCTTTTAATTTTATTTCATTTTAAACAACTTATATATACTGGAAAGTCGCATTGAAAATGGTCGAAATTGAGTAACCTTAACTTACGATCAGCATATACCAGCTCATATACAAGAAGAAGAACAAAAATATAATAAAATATATTTAAAAAAACGTGCACAAAAAATCCCAAATCAAGCTTTACAAAATCAGTTACAGAGCACAAACGCATCTGAGTTTGATCAAGTTTAATATAAAGTTTGCAAATTGTGCTTGCTCCTCGATCAGCCTCCTTGTATACTACATAGGCTACCGCTAAAGCAAGCATAGGCTATACACGTATTCTGCCATGGAAGTTTATCTTGAACATAAGTTACATAAGATGATTTTTCGATGTTAATTAATCCACATCCCGTTGCAAGTGAGATTACTTTTTAGAAATATATATCTGGCCGTGGTTTCCGTATAGCATTTAATTATAGTAGTACTTAGGCCTTTAGATATGTTGCCATTTATAATAAAGTTTAAAATTTGTTAGTGACTTAATTGGTGACGTTTATTTATTTTCAACTTAAATTCAATGGGAAAATATAAATAAGCTTTTTAGGCTTATAAATAAAACAAAAAAAATCAATAAATTAACACCGTTTGCCTTGAGGACAATTAACGGTAAGTCTACTTAGTCCGAAGGAATCGGTAGAATTTCATATCGATAAATTTCTATAAAAATCTAAAAACCTGTCATATAGATGTATATGCCCCGCGATTCCTGTCGGTTTTCCCCATTTGGCTGAAGGGGTGAGACTATATGTGAATAGTATTATTCGATCTGGCAAAGATTAAATTAAAGTTTTCGATGCCTTCATTGGGTCTCAAAAACCCGTTGACATTGCATGTAAAGCATGCATTAAAATTGCCTTTTCCTTTGGTCATGCAAACGCAATATGCACAAAAGGAAGGCAACATTTTAAGAATTTGTAATCAGGGCCAGCTAGGGCCCTCATTTTTCGAGCAATTTGTAACGTTGGTTAGTTAGCTATACTATAGAAGTTGTGACTAAGTGACAGATATTCACACGTTTTTGTACGTTTTCTATTAAGTTGATAATTCATGATTATTTTTATTTTATGTTTTAGAACCTTATTAAGTATTACATTTCATTTATATTAATGTATTATCGTTTTAAACAGTGTAGTTATATCTGCCAAATTATTTTCTAACAGAGGCAAAAAACCAGATTATAATATCTCCAACCATCGATGGATCAATCAATTGATTCAAAAAGTATAAAGTCTGGTGCTTTAAATTTAACTGCCAGCAGGAGCCAACAAAAAAGTCCATGAGAGTTATTCCCCTTAGTGGAGCTCATTGCACAGTTTATTTGGCGACATGGCAGACGAAGAGATCCGCCGATTACAAGCTGAATTTCAGCAGGCACAGCTAAGCTCAACCGTCCAGAGGTTTGTTGTCTGAAAAACAAGATTTTGTAAAGTATCAAGGATGTAATATATATACCAAATAACACTGTGATTTATGTCACTCGTGATATTTCATAAGCTACGTTGCGCTGTTGTTGTTGTTATTTCCTGAACTTTTTGACAGTTACAAGCCATATGGCAGGTGTGAAAAGTCGCGAAACAATTGACTGGTCATAGATATCAGATGCCTTAGCATTTACTTAGCAATAAAATATTTGGAGCCACCGTAGAATTGGTCCACAGTTTTACAGAACAATCTTACATTTGTAATAACTGATACTTAAAGAGAATGACAACTGTTTTTCGACATTTACTAATTATATTTATAATTATTGGATATTTTCAAAGACAAACATTTTCATTGCACTTGCATGCGAGTAAGCAAAGCTGTTAATTGATTAATTTAACAGGCGGGAGTGACGTCATTGCTCGAAAACACGATCCGTCACCAGTGTGTTCGTTTGCTTATGGATGTATAGGAAGGCATCTGTAACAACACGGTGGATGCGCAAGCTTGTTCATTCAAGCGCAATGTTAATCAGTTGTATACATATCAAAGTAGCTCTTCGAGTTCAGTAACACATACATTTAGCATGTTTTTAGTATTTTACCTGACATGCGGTAATAAATCAGTTTTTAGTACCAGGTTGATATGTACAAGCTAAACATTGTTTGTTGTTTCCCTTATAAATAAGACCTAGGCTTACATGCTACGCACACATCTTATATAGATGTAATCTTAAACATTTATAAAACTGACTGCATGCATCGAAAACGCATACAAAAACACAGACATGTTTCCTACCTGGCATATGTTATTTTTTTGTACAATTGTACGCCAGTTTTTATCCTCAACTTTGTGTTTAGCTATGCTACATGAAGCTTCCTAATTGCTAGAAATAGCCGACGCTACCATGGTTCGGCACTTTATCTTCCAATATACAAAAATTGCATGGCCTTACCCTGACTTAAACCCTCTTGTTTTCTCCCTTGGACACTTTGAGGTTAGACCATCACATAAAATGACCACTCGATGTCCATTTTCATGTCAAAATCAATCATTTCTCAGCAGAACCGCACTCGTTTAAAAATGTCTTCCACTATAATTACATCATGCAGATTCAACGTTTTTTAAGTATTCAGAGGCAGATCTTATTTCTAGAGTTTTGGTACAGCTGCACCTCGTATCTCTATGTTCTATACTGTCCATATAAGATACGTATTCACATCTACTTTGCGTTGTCATACTTGTACGTAGCTGAATTGGCAATGAAGCCCGTGTTAAACTAGCCAACAGTCCACCGTCCTTATATATCCAAAGCCAAAAGAGAGAATTGCAGCATAAATTCATCTGCTATAGGATTCAGATAGTTAATTCCCACACTGCACCCCCGTGGGGGAGCGGGTAGGCCGTTTAACACCAGCAGGCCCTGCGGTGTTATATACGCCCTCGGCTTCCTCGGTCGATCGTAAAAGGCGAGAAAAGAGGAGCTTTCTGTTGCCCTGGTGTTCTAAGAGCTAAAG
>JAVFBX010242337.1:0-10361 GCA_034783855.1 Mopalia kennerleyi | reverse complement strand
CGATGGCTTATAACCGGTAACTGTAGCTCCCCGTGTTTTGTCGACACTGAAGGCGAAGCTGGAGTGTCCTCTCCAGTGCGGATGTAAGCCTGGACAGGGGTATTTGGAAGACAAGCTGTTGCTCACGTATCTCGTCCCCCTTTTCACGTCGCTGATGGATCCAAAGGAACGGCAGAGCTGCTACAGTTTGGAACCAGCACCGTCGCAGGAGCCATTGTAAACAGCGACGAACTGCCTTAAGTACTCCGTCCCCGAATTTTTCCTCGGGATCTACCCATGAAGCCTTTCCCATAAGTGGGTATAGCCACAAGGCAGCGGAGGTTTTAAATCAGAGCTTAGCTTCTCCTAAATGAGCTGTCTTCCCAGACTGATGAACCCCATCTACCCAGAGCACTGGTTTTAAGGCGCCAGGTAACCCGCCTTCACCCCTTCTCCTATCAGTAGAAGCAGTTTCGCCGGGCTCATATTTAAGCCACACGAGCAGGCTAGGAGTTGGGTTTTAGTTGTCAGAGGCTATTTGAGACGCGCGCCATGAGGAGCATTGTATAGACTATGGGAGCTCATCTCCAGTGTCACCCCTCGGTTGTGGCAACCTTCGAAGCCTTTACAGTTACAATCTACACTTAAAAAAAATAAATATACATATCAAATTATTGGAATGTTTTGTTGATTTTCGGGCGGGAAAAGAAACCCCAAGGGGTTTATTTTAACTAAATCGAAACATGTAGTCAACATGACTTGGTCACAATTGTTTGGAATTGTCTCCATACTCCACTATTTGGGTTTTTGATGTTATTCTTGCCTCTTCACTGCCCCGAAAATTCAACATATGAACTTTAGGGAGGATGCTTTGATTTAACTAGATTAACTAGGTGTTATTGATGTTATTCTTACCTCTTCACTGCCCCGACAATTCAACATATGAACTTTAGGGAGGATGCTTTGATGTTCCTAGATTAACTAGGTGTTATTGATGTTATTCTTACCTCTTCACTGCCCCGACAATTCAACATATGAACTGTAGAAAGGATGCTTTGATTTTCCTAGATTAGCTAGGTGTTATTGGTGTTATTCTTACCTCTTCATTGCCCCGAAAATTCAATAAATGAACTTTAGAGAGGATGCTTTGATTTTCCTAGATTAACACACTTGACAACTGACTCCTACTCCTATGCCTAACGGGTTGGCCTTGCCTGCTAATGGCGTGGATATTTATGGGAGTTAACTTCAAGCTTCATCTCTCTCTCTCACGCAAATCAAACAGATCACTTGTTGAGATAGGTTTGGATTGTGGCCGAGGGTATTAACATTGGCTTCTAGAGGGAGCTTCCTATCTGTTGACCTGGTGCTCCCAAAGCTAAGGAACAGCTGCTTTGACGGCGTTGTTTTGCGTGCTGTTCTTGTCTTCTCCTGCCTTTGTTTTGCAAATTACTTCTACGGTTGTTCTCGCACTAATCGGGTGGACACGACGTCATATGAGTGAGATAGCCCTAAGTTAAACTTAAAACTCTTATCAAACAAATTAACTTATTGCTTTTAGAGATGAACTCAAATCAAACTGTTTTAGTTACAATACATGTTAATTAATTTCTTGACGCAATACCTTGTTCCATACTCCCAATTTTCTGCAGTATGATAATTTGATCTATTGATTTAAAAGCACATGATTTTGTACATGTTCTGGTGTATTGGTACAATCATACTTTGATGTGACAATACCATTACACATGATCATGTACATATAAATATATTTCTTAAAGCAATTACACTGGCACAGGGATGTAGATCAATTAAAATCGATAAACCATCTTATGTTCTAGATATATATACTAGTTTATATATGCGCGCAGTTTATTCTGTAGCCGTGACGAGTTGTTCAGTTTGTATTTGGGGTTAACATCTATCTGTTTTAGGATCAATTATACCACAATGATTGATTACGATTTCGATAACATTGATGTGAACAAAGATGGGCGACTAACTTTCACCGAGAGATGGTCTTTTATGCTGAACATGGATGCAAACTGTAAGCAGTTAACTTTGTCGCAAAGAAAGCCTTTTTTCGTCCCTTAATATTTGTTCGTCTTGACCGTAATGTGTGTACATTACGGAACATTTCACTCGTTTAACACGGATATCTACCTGTAGAAGTCGGCAAGAAATGCTTAAGAACCCAACAATTGACCTCGGACGTCATTTGTGAAATGTTTTAAACCTGTACAGTTAATAAAGATTGCTGGTAGTCCTGTCTGCTTTACACAACACAAGGTAATGTGTGAGCTCTAAGGCCACAACTCTATGTTATAATGCAATACAAATAACACTGCAATTCCACACTAGTCATAACCTGGAACCTAACATCCCAGCATAACTGTACAACACTTCATAGTTAATTAATTTATTTGTCCGATGTTGGATCAACAAGATGGAATCCCAGCATCATTATGGCAGGAAAACTGCGTAGTAAATTAACCAAAAGTGAAGGGGGGCGTATGTGGACAAGCACCATACACTCACTATAGTGACACTCCGACCATTCCACCACGGAGGTCCGCTAGCTTACATTCTTTACGACCCTTACAGCCTGAACTGTCCATAACTATAAAATGATGAAGCATTTGTGATATTCTTAACTACCCAGAAATGTTCAATCTTGGAGCAGATAAGAACTGCATTTTCTATACTACTCATAGATGTTAAATTCTGCACAATCCCCAATTGTTTGAACTTTATGCAAGTGGTTGTTAAATTAACTGGCCATTAATGTGCAGTTGCATTTATAGTAATGTTCTGAGATACCAATAAATGTGAAAACTCCTGTACACATTGAAATTCTAAAGTAGCTATTTCTGTTATATTCTGAACTTTAAATATGCAGATTTTTATCAACAATCCTAATTCTGACCTATCCTTAAATAATATTATGTTCAATAATATACCTCATGAATCTATATAATCGTGTATGTTTTGTCTGATGTTCTTACTTGCTTGTCGATGCTCCCTACTATAGATCTTGCTTAAAGGTACAATGTTTGGTGTTCGACGTCATGTGTAATGTTTTTGTTGGACCTTTCCAGCTGACGGAAGACTATCATTGAAAGAGTTCACATCGATGACATTGATTTATCCCAAGGATATCCAAGACGCCACCGCGACAATCTTCAAGCGCTACGATAACAACTCCGACGGGTTCCTTGATATGGAGGATGCGAGGGGCTTCTTCAACGACATTGATTCTAATGGTAGGTTATAAACCTCTTGCTGACGTCAATACTTTGTGTGTGTTTATTGTTGACGGTTAGCCCCCGTCTTCTGTTTAATCGTTGATAATCATTAAGAACTTACCGTTTCAGTTCATAATGAAACCACGAAGCGTTGTTATATTCCAAGATCTTTATAAATACGTTCAGCTCAAACTGATGCTTTTGTTAACTTTTGCATTCAAAATTTATGACAGTAAAATTTTCTCCATACACTGATAACAGCTAGTAGCGGTTTTTGTGCCTGTGTTATGGTATTTGGTTCGTATATATTGAGTTCATTGAGAAGTTAGTGTGAAATAATGGGATTATAACACCCGGAATGAGCTTTGTGCTGTTTTATGTGCTCTCTGCAGATGTGAACATATGTGTTCGGTAACCAATAAAGGCAAGCTGCCAAATATGTACGATATATTTAAACTAGTGAAGAATTTATTTTAACCCCAAATATGAAGAGGAGTGTATCTCCCTAACCACTCAATAATTGCAATATGTTTCTGGCGTCGTTTGTGAATTTAGTCTGAAAATCGGCAAATCTGCGTGTTAGGAATCAATAGAAAACGTTTATCGTGTTGAGATTGTTTTGGGAACTGGATTTGTGGGATCTTGAATTACGACACATTTAATCTTATTGTGCCATGTTTTTTAACTGATCATTGTTTCTGTCCTTGACCAACTAGTCGGTCGGACAGACCTATAAGCGAAATGACTGATTATTGAGTGAACGCCTCAATGAATAAACCAATAATCAAAGACTCCATTTAACTAAGCTCAATATATATAGTGGCCTAAATGTACTGTATAAATCGTGTTTTATTACAGGAGATGGGAGTGTATCCAAAAACACATATGTTACCTTCGTAGAAGTTGTGAGTATTTGTTTTCATGTAATGTAGTATTTGCAGTTCCTGTTGTGTATTTGCGTCACAACAAGGTTGACCACTAGAATAAAAGAAGCGTGAACCCAATATGGAGGTATCAACCTAGAAGTGATTTATTCTATCGTACGTTACATGGATATCAGATACAACCGTTATATTGTCGGCCATTATTCCATGGTTAAATTCGTGTTTTCTCGCATTTACGTGGATAAAGGTTAATGACTTTGCCCTTCTTGAACCGGACAACGTCCATTGTCATTAAAACACCCGAGCAGAATACCAGAACACCCGAGCAGAATACCAGGCATATTCCTATCAGATTTAAGTGAGATTTAGCTAATCCAAAAATGTTATAATTGGACTTCGACAGGCAACACTGTTTCAACAGTGAATAGTTGTTATATCTGTACAAAAGTCAAACAAAGGTAGTTACATAATTTACAGTTAAAACAATTCTTGAATCACGATCTGGCAGCTACTATACTAGATGACATACTTATCAAAAAGAAATAATCAAAATTGTCCACAATCGTTGTTTTCGTAGATTTCTTGAAAGCTTTCCGCGGAGTCAATCTTGAAATCTTACTTACAAAAGTACAAGCTTTCTGGTTGGGATAGGAGCTTTCCATGTGTCTGTAAATCCCCTGAAGGCAGGCAATAACTCTAATCGACATCTCGGTGGCAATGTGACTAAACAGCATTTAGAAATACTAACTTTCATAAATCAGATATATTTAAATTTATTTGATGTTGAGAAGTCGGGTCTAAGACTAGCCTTCATCTAAAGTATTTACCTATGTTGATGGCCCAAGTAATATGACGCTTGAATGATATCTACATATACATTCTACGTCTATGTTGCATAGATAATGGCCAGTTTTCCATTTTCCAGGGGACAGTCTGGGGCTTATGCCTTCAAAAAATAAACAACAGAATTTGTTTTTCTTTTCTGTCTTAAATGTATATTCTCTTGCTACCTTGGTTCTATACAAATTCATTTTCCGGGACATTTCTCAATCAATATAAATAAAGCAGCCCACTTTTTGACATTTTAAACATTTAAAATAGAGAGTGAAGGTTTTTAAATTCAATTTAATTTTGTTTTAGCTGTATGCCAATCTGGGTACTGACATCAGAACAGAGTCAATTAAATTGGCGTAAGTATTTTTACGACAATAGACGTGCTGGTCCTTGTATCGAAGGTTTTGTGTTTTAACTACGTTAGATGCATTGTTAATATGATCCTCCGCTATCAATGAGTAGTGAAATTGAATAGACGCTCAATAGAAAACCATACATCTAATCAATCGGCCAATAAAGTTTGTTTATTGTGATATATGTAACGTTGAGATATTGCCTTAAGTTAACGAGTAAGAACGAATGGCTTTTAAATACAAAAATGTATTCATTTCTTTTGCATAGTGTATTTGAAATTTTTGTGAGTATACTCTTCTATGAAGTCTATTTTTAGAATGATTTGCCTGCACTGTATCAGTTTTATATTCGATTTTTTACGGTAGTTGTGAATGTATGTGTTTATACACCAGACGTTTTCATGTGTCTTTGAAAATTACACTTCCCAAATTCTAAATGTCGAAGAGCATGGAATATACTTGATGTTTTGATAACTATGGAAATGACTGTTCTTCAATTTGTTTTCGCAATGATACAAAGTGTTCAATTTATTTTTTGTAATAATACACTGGTCTTCAGTATTTATTACTAGTGGGCATTTTAGCCTTTTATTTTATGTAAAACTGGAAGAGCAGCATTGGATCAGGTTACTACCGTGCAATGACTAATAATGAAATGTGTATATTTTGTTTATTGCCGTATGGTTTACGTCTTGTTTCCTTGCACTCTGCAGTGATTTTTTTAGTGGTTTCGTTTACTCATTGGGATGATTTGTCATGAAATCAGTGGTATCATTGTTACTGTGGATTATCAAATAGGTTCTTACTTTTCAGAAATACATCCTCTGACTTAGGTTTCAGTGACGTTGACACAAATAAAGATGGACTGATATCGTTCGACGAAGAGTGGGCCTATATCGTGGCTTTAGACAAGGATGGTAAGGTCACAAAAAGGAGAAAAATCGAAATATGTATGTAAAAATAAAACAATGCACAACCTATCAAAACATATAGCGTAGTACTATGTAAAAATGTCTTGTAAGTTGATAACAATATAATTTGATTCTTTTAGAGGCAAATAGAATAAGAATAAGAACAGTATAAACTAAGAAGTTGTTATCCATACCATTGTTTTCCATCTTAAATATAATTTGAGGTAAATACCATTGCAAATAGATAACTAATTTGTGTTTATTGTTGTACAAGGTGATAACCGTGTCAGCCAGGCTGAGTACGTTGCCAGTCTCACCGGTGCATTGGCGTCAGCAGCCCCAAAGCTATTCGCAAGATTTGATGCCGACAGTAATGGGTATTTCGAAAAAGACGATATCAGAAAATTCATCATCCTGGTTGACACAAACGGTACAGGAATCTAACTGTTTTTTAAAGTTTACGTCTAATGCTTGGACAGTTTCTTCGAATCTCTAACTTATCGGTTACTAAAGAAATGCACCTGTAACTGATATCAGTATATTTCACGGCGCACTTCTCTGTCTCATTCAGCAGGTTGTTTAATTTCTGTTTTATGCTGACCTTACCTAAAACACATAACAGTATTGGCCTTCGGGTATAGTTTGGCCTAAATATGAATATGGTTATTCTGATGAAAGATCTACAGAATATGGACTTTAATAAACGAACTCATCTTTCCTCATGTAAGTCGCTCACACATTCGTCAACAGGAAAGAGTTGGGGCCAATGATTTGTTTATGTCTTCACCTACATCAGATAAAGCGCCATATTGTGTCTCTATACATGCAATGGTAATGGCAGTATAATATATTTTTGTGAAATATATTGAACATGTTGTGATCTTATGGCAATCATACCTGTGAAATAAGACATTTGAGTTCTGTTTTGTTTCTGTTTTAAGGTGATGGCAGTCTTAGTCCAGGGGAATATTCGAGTTTTGCTAAAGAGGTAAGTCTTGCTTTGATGTATAGTGTCGAACAAAGAGTTATCAGATATTTGTCCTTTTGTGTTACAACCAAGTAGCAGTCTGGTTGTGCCGTCCTACAATATGAACTGCCAAAACATCTGAACAACTATTAAGCCGGATTCTTGGCAACCGACTTATGTTTTCTTAGCCAAGATAGTTGACCGCAGTCGTGGCATAGCGGTTAGCTTGTCTGCTTACTAATCTTACTTCGGTGTACCGTTCACGGGATCGAGTCCGCCTGCCGACCATCATGTATATGACCGAGTCCCACAATGTGTCTCCGCTAATCGAGGGGTGTGTTTTTTAAGAGGTTTCCCCTCCGTTTTCCGTCATATTTAAACAAGAACCGTTCGAAATAGCCAATCCGTCGCCATACAAGTAAATTGCCCTTAAATACGATGTTATACCCCGATCAAACAATCAACCGAATTAAGATGTCCACGTTGGTCTGTGAAGCTGGGCAGATACAAAATCCAATTCGGTATGTTTATAAGTCACCAAATGCATTGAACTGTAAAAATTTCACTGTGTATCCGTTCACTGTAGCACATATATACATTTTTTTAATTATAGTTATTAATTGGGCTTGGAGTCGATATATCCCAATTGGCATAACTTCTGGACTATGATTTTGGTAAGTAAATGTTTTCATCTGAGTATAATATTTCTATTTTAGAGAAAGACAATTATATGTATGACAGTTCATTAATATTATTTGTGAAGTATATTAGCCACAATTGTTGTCAAACCAAATCTTCAAACTACCAGGCTATTAAGGGACACAGGTTACAACTGACTAATTTGACGTAGTTAACCAAAGTCATCTTCCGTATCGTCTCTTCATTCCTGACGATGGTTCCTGTTACTTCAATGACCTCTTTTTGGAACTGTATATCTTTTGTTGAATAAATGATATGAAATGAAATGTATGTCGCAACTTCGATAAACGAAAAGTCGCTCTTGTTCAGTTTCTATATTTCGGATTATTTATAGGAATGAATATACGATACGGAATTTGCTGTGTATCCAAAAAACAACATGGCATCTTCTGTGAATCGGCAGCACATTATTATTGCAATCTAATTAAAATCAGATATCAAAAACGCTCTGGATCAAAAAACGTTTTGGATGCATTTGGTGTTTGTTTACCATGGCCGCGTTTTATCTGTGACCTTTCGTGACCCCCATGCAGTAAGCTTGACCTGATTGAACAGTAAACGCAGAGCGATTGCGTTAGATCTCAATATAGCGACATGCAAAACACGGGGACTATTGTGACTATATTGTAAACTTAAAACAAAGATAGATTGTTGATGAATTTTTATCCATGGTTTAGCTGGGCTTTGGAATTTTATTGCTATTCTACCAGTGTTTATATCTGTCAATTACAACAGTGTTTTGAAGGATTATACCTTGTATGTTTGGGAAATAACCTATGTTGTACAATGCTGAGGGTAGATTAAGTACGTTATAAACATAACAAGAGATGGACAGTTTTGTGTATGTTTCTGATGGTGGGCTGTACATTTTCTCTCGAGGTGCTTCGTATCCGTAAGTCGAAACCAATACAAATCCATAAAAGTAAATGATAAAGTCGATCTTTGTGTAATAATTGCCCGTATTTTTCTTTTTCAGAGATGGCCAAACAGACGGACGATTTGTTCTAGACTTCAATAAATGTTTTTTGTCATAAAAAAGTGTTTTGTTATCTAGATATCAGTACGTTTTAGTTAATTATTAATTGGTATAATCTTATGTCATATAACACAATTATGGCGTTGTAGCCCCGACTTCATCATTTCGCAGAATAGTTATCGGTAATTGGTTAATGTATACACACAACATCTTGCACCATGCACTTTACATTACACTTTACATTACACTTAACGCTATTACCGGGTGATCCTAATTGAAGGGATCTGCTGTATACTGATGAAGCCCTCGACAAATCGAGGAGAAGAAGATGGGACAAAGGTGTCTTAAAGGAGTAGAAAACTTCGACACTTTGGCGCTATGACACATGGATTGCGTAGTCCGGAGTATGTCAGATCACATATTACACAGAGTGATCAGTCTCGCGTATTGTTCGGTTTGGATAAACATTGTATACGTTTGATTTCAATAATAAAGCTATAATTGTTATCTATCAGCAAGTTTAGTTCTATTTACGTTCCTTTATCTAAATTGATGAATAATTCTACTAACCAAAGATGATGACCACGCCATATAAAATCACAAACCAAGTTCTTTATGAAAAGAATGTTAACAATGCGAACCCATCCTGTAGTCCTGAGCGAAATAAAGAATTGAATTGAATTGTAAGTGAAATGAAACTCGAGAAGGTACTACAGGTAGATTAATGTAAATACCCCCCCCCCCCCGCCCAAAAAAACAAAAGGTCAAACAATAAGTCAACTGTGATGCGACGACTTTTGCAAGTAGGTTGATCTGATCGAGAAAATTGGTAAGAATGACCATAAATTACACACGCAAAAATACTTTTAACGAAAGCACATTTAAATGTGTCTAACACTGAACTGATTGTACTACATTGTCGGTTGTCCACAAGTCAGCCAATGGCGGCTCAGTAATATATATATTCTTTGTCTAGAAAGAAAATCTGTAGTAATAAATAGACAGGCTCTCTACGGTTGGGATTTAAACTACATTACATATCCAAAAAACACATTGATAGTTTCGCTGTTAAAAACAGACAACAATAAAAGAAAATATCTCAGATCATCAGCGTAAACAAAGGTTCTATATTTTAATGAACAGAAGACTACATAAAACACTTGAAAGAGTTTTAAAGCCTATCAAACATTGGGGCAGGAATGAGAGTTCGCTTGGTGGTGCTGGCCGTGCATGTGATACTTTTCATACTTCTGGAATATCTGAAAAGACACATAATAAAACGGGTTACTCTAACTACTATAGTTCTGTAAAATGGCAGTAATTCTTCAAATGAATAATTCATAGAAATAAAGTGTCCCTTTATTTATCGTTTGGAATTAATGACCATTATTAAAGTAAAACCTACAGCGAAATGGCAATTGTATACACATGTGAAGCTCTGATTAAGCGTATTGAAAGTGTTCAACGGCGTTTTATTAAATTTCTGTCTTTTAAAGCATCTGTTTGTTATGAA
>JAVFBX010242326.1:0-10361 GCA_034783855.1 Mopalia kennerleyi | reverse complement strand
TCAGTGCAATAAAGTTTTTCATATAACCTAGGCCTTGAAATTTGAAATGGCTGAAATTGACGCTAAATGAAAAAAAAATTCATTTAGCGCAGTAAGCCTACGCTAAATGAAATATTTTTCTTTGAGCGTCAAAATTCGACGCGATATGAAAAAATTTTCATTTAGCGTTAACGTCCTCGGAGGATGCCGACGGTAAATGAAAATTTTTTTCAGATCGCGTCGATTTTTCATTTATAGTTGCAACAGACCATATTTGATATGAGAAAATGTCGTCACTTTGTATTTGGAGACGTTCTCGTCCCTGACGGTGGCGAGAATGACGCTTACGTTTGCGATATAATCGCATTTTGCGGGGTGCCACATGGTCGCTAACGTAAGCGTTTGTTTCGCCCTAGGATATTTCCGGGACATTGATTGTTTGATTTATTGCTGTTGACACTAGCATAACCATCAAATGTGAAGTGTTTTGATAAAGTTGGAAAACAAACCTTGCTTCAGTGCTTCAGACAGAATTGTTACAATCCTAGTCAGAGGATCAGGCATAGCATATGACACGCGTAAAATATGGTGTTCATACGTAGGCTAACATTTGCTCAGATTGATACGTTTCGCATTCAGAGCTAATATATAAGTGTTGTAAACTCAAAAAGTTCGATCAATAAGATAAAAAATAAATGAAAAGGAGATTATTGCCTTAAACACATATAAGCATGTTCTTGCCCCCGCCAAGAGCAAGACTATAAATGGCCGCAATCAGCTACCATTTTAGGGGAGCAACTTATGTACAAAAGGAGACAATATTTGATATTCCCCACAACTTTACGTTTGACAAGCAGTAGTATAGGTTTGAAACGCAGTCTGTCTCTCGTTATACAGATGAGATTGTTAATTGACTGTCGGAACAACTGTGTGGCCATTGATCTTCACACAAGATTCCAGTTTGTCCAACTTGCAAAGTAAGACAAACTTGATTAAAATAATCGCGTACTTGAGTTTGTGATATAAACAAGTATAATCTAATTATACGAACGCAAAAAACACACAAGCATTCCAAATGGGGTTTCTTGTAAGTGGCCTTCTTTCATTTGTCAAATCCTAGATGAATATGTACTTTACAGAAAGTTCTGATGATTTTATCTGAGCAAACACAGACAGTCCGGCTCCAGAATCAGGCTTAATCTAAATGAACAGATAGCTGGCTGTCACGTGGAAATTGTATCCTTTTAAATCTTACAAATATATATATTACATTGACAGATTAAAGGCAGTTCGAGAGAGATTAACAGAGTATTACGCATCTGAGATGACAATGACTTGACTTCCTTTCATACCCACATTCTAGCTCACAAATCAGAGGAACTTCCTTTCAACGAAGAGATCCAGGATCTCAAATGTCACATCTGCCCTTGTGTTGAATATTACTTATACTTTCCCGTGGCGATAGTAAAACTCTTTTTGTGACACGAGTTTTGAGAGCTGGTAAAAAACAGAAGGATACTACATCCTGAAAGTTATGTCAGGAATAGCAAGGCATTTACTTTTCGACGTAAACTTGTGTGACATAATGAATGCTAACTCAGAAATTTGCGCTTTCATTCGGCTCACAGTTCGAGATTATACTTACTTAATTTAACATTGCGAATATCTGATTATTTTATGCCACTCACCTTAGAGGAACAGTCTATTTTAGGGTATTTAATTATGTTTTATTTCCTTGACCTGATTAGTGCAACATCATCGAGAAACGAGCACTAAATATGGGAAGAAAATTGCTACAAGCACTGTGGGGGTCGCCCAAGAAAGATGTGTTGGTCATATTTACTTGACAAACCTACAACGTTGTGCTTAATTCGGATTTTAACACAAAACATAAGCTATAACAGAAGTTTGGCGAAAAGTGCACATAAATCTAAATTTTGTAATATATACACATTCAATGCACAAGTGTTTTCAGACCTTTAGCTGGAAGTGGAGGCTGGTTTCACATTATAAGTATTACCCAGCTGAAAAAATGGACCCCAGGACTAGTTCAGCTGGTCCCATACTATATACTATTGTTGTCTGAATATTTATCTGCAACACAAATACCATGTCCATATCAAAGTAAACCCCAGTAGGTTTCCAGTATTTCTTGTAATGACATTTGAAATGTATTTATTTTTGAGAAAAAAAACTGTAGCCAAAAGACAACATGAACCCCAATGAAGGTATGACATTACAAGGCTGAAATGGATTCGTGGAACAACAATGGCGGTGCTGCTCGAAGGTTAAGAAAAAAGCTTAAATCGATTCTGTGAAAACTCTATTTCTGTCTAAATGCTACTTGATACTCTCTGGGTGAAAGGGAGTTTGGGGAGGTAAATATTGTGAAGTAGGGAGTTAAGAAAGACCCTATTGATTGGCACGGGACGTCTTTGTTTGAGAGGAAAATATCCACCGGCTACCATGATCTTCCGATGGTTCAATTTGGAAAAGAAGTCCGCTGAGGAAGATTGAACACATCTAGAATTATATAATCATAGTAACGTAAGGCGAATTCACGAATGGTGACAACATTTACATCATAAACTATACATGTATCTTAACCAAGTTAGCTGCCAGACACATTATCATTAAAGATCACAGAATTCAGTGCATTTGGTAACAGGAATTATAAAGCTTAATTAGGTTGTTTATACTAGTGCTTTGACATATGTACCATACCACTCCATGATTACTTATTTGTGCAATAAGTAACTAGTATTTTTTCAAACCTTGCTTTATAGGGTATGTGAAAGATAAAATAAAGCGAATAGTCAAACGTCTGTCACAATTTTAAATGAGGTAATTTCAAACCTTGGTCAATCATGGATTTACGATGGAAACTTTATGTTAACAATTTTTGATCCTTTAAATTTTCAGACTATTGATTTCATATAAAGCAGGTTAACGCGGTTAATAAAAGGCCTTTTGAATACCACTGACACTTTTACAGCTTATCATAATGCTTCAACTTTTGGAGATATTTTTGTGAAGTTATTGTTTCAAACGTTGCCAAAGTGTCTCAGTCTAGCACTTGATGGACATTAATTTTCTACAGGATGGTTATTGGTATTTAGAGCGTATTTTGGAGAGAATGAGAGATTTTAGGAACACCCTTTACAAATTGTTATCATGAGATTCTAAATGTATATCTTGAGTGAGTGGATAAAAGATGCATAGATGAACTTGTCTGTCCGGTGTGTAATTCCCTCCTTTACCGGTTTTGCTTATACGACGGCAGTGTACTACAACATTAACCATACTAATAAAATCATAAAATCATAAAAGTAAAATTCTCGAAAGGAGGGCGTATCAATTTCCACTGCTATCAAAAACTTTGTATTTGATAGTTAAGCAAGGCCTGTACTGGACTCCCGAATCGTCTTTGAAACCACCTGTATCGTCATAATAATAAACTGACCTAAGCTGTCTAATGTATCAATCTTGACCAAGGCAGTGATCAATCCAACTGTTTATCAAAAATGTTAAAAAACAAATCGTCGATGAGACTGACCCTAAATAACGAAATTGGCTCTGACTGCTCCGTTTCAAGTCAAAACTCCTTTATTTCTTTTTGAACGCACGACCATTTCATTACGGAGATCTATCGTTGTTCGCGAACAGTAGACTTAACATAAAAAAGGACAAAGCTACTGCTGGTATTGATCTGATTCGTTAACGTTATGAGTGACGGAACTCATCAGGGGTAAACCGTTGCTGGCATCAAGGGCTCTCACGGCACGGCCACTGCGGAATATCACAGGGCAAACGAATTAGACAAAATCCTGAGACCTCAACAATATTGATTCCAGGTGACGAAAATAACATGCTGAATGCAAGTTTTATTATGGATATTCCCTTTTTGTTTACTCAAAACTTTTCTGGTGTTCGTCGTGTGCTAAAGAAAAAAACTTTATTTATTCGGCTATACATCTAGATTTCATATTGTTTATGATGTCTTCAGATAGATATGATTCTGCTCTCCAACTTTCAGTAATTTAATATTTCTCGTAGCTGAATAAATAAGTTGTCGTTGGTCAAACAAATGGCAAAATTAGGCTTGATTTTGTTTTATGTAGTCATTACAATTATCCATTGCATTTTATCGGATTGTGTTCTGTGAGATCTACAAGTTTGTTTATTACCACATGCTCTGTTAACTGCTCCATTGGTCGGGGATGTTAAACACGAAAAAAGTGATAGTAAACTTGTAGGAGCCAAACATAACAGTGGCATGGCAAATACCCTGGGACTAAATAAACATCAATTTAACGTTTATGGCAGATTATTGCCAAAAATCAAGTTTGATCAACACAGCAGTTTCATTTTAAAAACCCACAAAATTTTGTGTACATAACTAGTGAAGGTATATTGTATGGTAACTCGTATGTTCCAAATAAGTGTACTGGCTATATAAAGGCTGAATATAACTTTTATATTGAACAAAATAATAAACATAACACAACTCTACGATGTGAGAAATGCGCTGCACAGGTTAAAGTATATATCAGTTTTAATATTAAGGTTTGACTGGCTTTTTGTTCTTTATGAACGTAAAAGGATCATGTTTATATGGATTCTCCAAATGGTTAATACAATACTGTACAACCTTGATGTTTGCTTTTATTTAGCTAACGTAAAAAAAAACGAGGTTGTGAATTATCAAATTGAATCATAACAAAAAAAATGTAAGAATATAGTTTACATATGGGTCTCAAAGCATAAAATTTGCTACACCCTTCGGAAAACGTCGACAACCAGTAAATTATCTGTCGAGGCACCTTGTTTCACTTTCTGTCTTTGCTATAAAGTGTTAGATAGTTCAAGCGATCGGTGGACACCATCGAAAAGACAACTCCAATTCGATTTTTTTTCTTTCACCTTTAATTAACAAATATGGCCGTAGTATGGAAGTCGACAGAACATCTCGTTGCCTCTCGCGAGGGAGCGAGATGTTCCCTATCGGCTACAATAAAGTAGGGTGACATACGACTGTTTGCTGTGTGGCAAGAGTGGGATAGTATACTAGCCAATAGGAGAGGCTTAGGGGTCAGGCGAGTGAGGCGACTGTTTACCAGTGACGTAGAAGTTGGGTCGGCTGAAAATTTTTTATCGCGTTCTTAACTTGAATAGTTTGATATTGTTTATATCCTAATCCTCAGGGTAGACATAACTCAGTTATTGTTCCCACATATTCGTCGATAAGCTCTAGTGATCAGACGGTGCTTGAAAAACTGAACACTGCCGACAGCTATAACGGAGTCCTTCGCGAGACATCACGAAATGAAAGCGATTGCTGCACAGTGTTCCTAACTTCAAGTTGGACTTTGACGGGAAGAAGTATGAGGACAAGGTTTGAAGAAAGCAAAAACTACGTTGTGTTGTACGAAATCTTCCGGATATTAGAGGGTGCCCTCATTTGTTGAAATGTTTATATTGGCAAACCAATAACATAAATCGAATTCATAACTTATAAGTCAAAATATTGAGTATTTAAAAGGCACCGTTTTCTATATATATATACATGCTGTATATTGTTGGTGGAAAAAAACAAAAGCGGCATAATATCACTGAATAATCATTCCCATCAAAATTGTTGCGGTGGAGCAAATGTCATAAACATATCACTAGAGAATTATTTTTGACAGCCGCAATTATTTTATACAGGCTTTTATAGATTATTTCTGTACGCTTAAATTAAATGAATTAACGTTAGGCTTCTGTGAATGTTTATATTAATTTAAATTATTAGTTTTAGTGTATCGGATAACATCAGTGTTTACGCTGTAAATAACTCATCTGAAACTGATGATTATTGTAATGGACATCTTCTCATACCCATAATTACATTCTCTAGAACAATCGGTTCAACTATGATGGTAAAAATTTGATGTGATTGCGTATTTAATGCATTTAACTAGAGAGATAACATTGTTTTCTATATCGGGAGCCTGTATAGATATTTACCCTATAAGCTAGTGGTCCAGGGTTCAGCGACCAATGCATGCAGATATTCACTCGTACATTTATCGATACCATAATCCGCGGAGCATATGCCATACTATTTAACCAAATAACCTGTTCTTTTGGATATCCGCACTGCTGAAAATCTATCTATAGTTATTGAATTGTAACCATCCATTTTCCGAATTCAAAAAAAATATGTCTTCCATTTCGTGTACTACGTGTGCCTTAATTTGGTCAGGTAGTCTACTCATACTCAGAACATATGATTTATGTGCCATGCAATAGACTGTAACAGAAATTATAATCAAATTATAGCAGAAATTTACAGATATAAGAACATCGAGAACCCTTAATTCCCAGAGATGTGTGTCTGCAGACGGGAATTATATTAGTACGTGGCGTCTATTGTCATACCATATGTTATGTTGCACTGGTAGAACATTTAACTGCCAACGCTTACCTATTCGTTTTGAATTGGAATAGCTCAGGTAATTTCCACTAGATACCCAATGATTATTTAATACATTATACTGTGCACAATCGAACAATACCTCTTGTGTATAGTATACTACTGTTAACGTCGGTTCTCTTACAAGGCGAATCTATTAGCACGAAGCGAATCTTTTCGTACATAGGCATGCGCTGTTCTATGATTTATCGCATGAACCTGTTCACTGGCTGTTTGAGTTCGAACTAATTGAACTTTTTGTAGGACGAATATACCGGAAAACAATTCGATGTCAGTATAAATACATCACGTGGTATATCAACAGTTTCACAGATCCACAACAATATGTGCTGGTTTTTAAAGTGGTTGGAGCTGTGTATGTTCTGGAAACTATATCAATGAGCTTTTTCGATGTTTTTACCCACCAACAACATTTGCTACGCACAAATATATTCGTAAAGTGGAAAACAGGATTAAAGATGCAAATAAAGCGCAATGGTCAATGTCAAAGAGGTTAAATGTTATCTAAATGTTGTCATCCGATATTCCTGTTAGCTCAGACATCCATCTGAATGAAATATTGTATCTACATACATGACCCATCAATATATGAACTAGATTGTATCTATTTTTAAATATATTGTAAGTCGAACATTGTGTTTCCAACGATTAATTTCAATATGGGAAAACAATTTTTAAAAAAAACAGTACTTATGTAAAGATTGTTTTTGTCCTTCGGTGAATAACATATTGGCCCCATTTAGTGTTATGGAAAATACATTGTTTCCGATATGTGTCCTTTCTGCACCAAAGCCTGAAAAATTCAGAAAAAAGTAACGTTTTACAAAAATAAAAGTTCCCGTGTATCAAGACCCGTGTCTTTGCAGAAAAAAGCAATACCGTGTTTAAGTTTATTCATCAATAAAAACATATTCGCCAAAACACGAAAATTGAAAGGACAAAATGTAATCTTATTTAGCGAAATCTATTGAATGTTTTCAATCAAAGTTAGACAAAGGCTAATATATTTCGTTTCGTCGTATTTTGTAAAATAGCAATTTTTTAATGGCTATTAACAGTCACTCAAATAATTAAAATTCCGAGCCATCAGTATAATTTTCGGGTGTAACGCTGTACTGAAGAATATCGAATTGATATGACAACTTCACAGTACATGTATCTATAACTCGTACAAACAAAGTGAAGAAGAGTCGCCATAAGCGTCCACAGTTACCGGACAGCATAGCATAACCTGTCGTGCGTTAACTAAGCTTAATCGTGCATCAAACAATGCATTTTTCTCGTTATGTATGATTTTGAAGGGCTGTGTGGCTGATTTACTACTGGGAAGTAGACCGTCCTTATACGCGCAGGATTAAAATTGCCGTGCCTGGTCACCACTACAATCAATAAATTAATGGCTATAATTATGAGATATTGGGTCACAACCTCACAAAATTAATGTTTCATACAATCTTAGCGTTTACATATATTTTTTACCGGACATGGAACATTTGTTTCTGGACCAATCTGAGGAGCCTGCATATAATACAACAGATGTTTTGCAAAGTCTTTTCAATCAAATCACTCGGAACAAGGTGGCCGCGTTCTGGCTGAATATCTACCCAATCTACAGCCGTCCGTCGACTTATCAATTGAAGGACAAATGGTTAAACAACTTTTTGTATTGATCTGCTTTGTTAACGTTAAGGAAAGCTGAATGAATGGCCAGTTGTCTTCGCTTGCGAAAAGACTTAAAGGAATACTAATTACACGGTCATCCCGGGAAGGACGGTTAAAAAACAAACCCTGAGGCGCCAACATTATTGATTACGGTGACTGAGTGTATTTAGGTTAAATTGTTGTTTTGCCAATAGTCTCTTTCATTTAAGTAATTATTTTGTACTTCCCGATTTAGTAAACCCGATAATAGCTTACCTGTAGGTCTGTGTACTAATCGTGTAGCGTATGTTTTCATCAGATAAAGGTGGTTGTGGAATTCTATGAACAGTGTGTTAAATTGTTAAGCCTTTCTCTTAAATGGCTGAATAGGTAATTCGTTATCAAATGGCTTGGGCTAAATGAAGTCAGGGGAATATTCCCTTTTCCTTTGATTGCAATCATGTGCAGTTTGTATAAATCGCTATATAATCGCTGTTAACTATAACCAGGCTTATGGTTCTGAAAGGCAAGGAATAGTCCCACGTGTAAATGATAAAAAATATGACCTTGTACAAAGTAGGACAGCGACAGGGCTAGTTCGTTGACACTATCAGAAATTTGATATCGACGAAGAATTTCATATTACCTCTGTTAACATGTCCATACAGCCAGTGTGATGTACCGCCAAATTGTCTCCAGATGTAATTATGAAATGATTTAGGCAGATATCATTTCCCTCTGTTCGATTGAATACTAATATGTTTATAGAGCTAATCATAATTGTATCAGCTGGATAGAGGATAAGTAGTTGATGATTATTAAGTAGCTACCATTTTCTCCTGACCGTTTTCATTCACATGGGCCCTCTGACTAAGGGCAATTTGAAGAGTAGCAACGCTGTATTTACTTAGCACTGGAGGAAACATTATGGAAACGCTTCACATCTTGGTTTTGTTAATGTCAATTATGTTTGGAATACACCGCCATCATATAAGTGGAAATGCCTTTATTATAACACGGCGTAGAACACTGACGAAGCAATCAGTCAACGATTTCGTCCTTTCGCTCAAAGATCTGCGGTTCCATTATCGCGAGAAGCACGCACATGTTTACTTCACTACGCTTATAAAACAAGCAAACTAACTTAAAAAACCCAATTTGAAACTTTAAACTTTTTGCACATTATTGGATTTGGGGTTTTAACATTATATTAAAATGTGTAATAGTTCCAAACGCATACTAATAAGCGTGAACCCGGTTTAAACTGGGACAATGAACTCGTTTAAACCGCAATCTCTTTGTCAAATTGTACTCTTTGCTTGACTTCGTTCATCCCACGACTAGATCCTCTCTCTGTGTTTTGGTCGGTGTAATTGTGTGAGTGTTGTGTTGAAACTTACCATGTAAAGGAATAAATATTTGAATCCCGATCAACGAGCCATTAAAACTGAACTAATTTGTCGGTCCTCCAAAGAAACTAAGCAATTCCGTTCCGTTTTGGGGATAGAGGGATATATAATGTTAACTAGTTTACGGCCATATACTCTGGGAATTATTCGTTTAGGAGGTGATAATGACATGTGTAACGACCGGACAGGATGACCCGATAGGAACTAGGACAATGGCTGTGTCAGTAGCCTACATTAGCACTCAATTTAATAACAAGCTTCCCCTAAAAATCCAACTGATTGGTTTTGTGCCGTTGAGTTGTCATTTAAAGGTCAATACAACGGCTTTAGTTTGTTTGCTTGGCAGTTAAATCATCTGATAGATGCATTGCAAAATGCATTTTAACAAACGGAGGTTCAGACTTTTGATTGAGAAAAGATTTAGATGTAGAGAGCAAGTGGTGCGCAATTTATGTAAACTTGACAAACTGCTTGTCTGTCGCTACGGGATGGGATGCAACTATATACTAACCCACTCTATCTAGTGTTTTGTCAGAAAGATTTTGTCATTTAGTCAGCCAGCGTGCAGTCACTTGCACTTTGTTTGTTTGGTCTTTTACGTAATATTAAAACGTCTCTCATCTCGTCCTCAAGATTTACGACTTTGTTGGATGGAAAGAAACACAGCACAACTAAGACAAATAGTTCATTATAGTCACAGAGTTTCTGAATTGCTCTGCTTAAACATCGGCAACGCCCACCCTATAATATTGTAAAGTCGATGCAGTAATATGTTCCTCTACACGGAGAATGTTTGCCATCCATCAGAACCTAGTTCGTATGAACTGGATAATCACGAAGGTAGCAAACCGGCA
>JAVFBX010242315.1:0-10362 GCA_034783855.1 Mopalia kennerleyi | reverse complement strand
TTAGTGAATGCCTTTTTCTTGCTCAAACCTGAAATGGTTATTACAAATGTGCCAGAGTTTTACAAGCTTTTCAACAGCTCTTCTTTTGAGGTAAAGATGTTTGATATTTAACAATCATTTTTCATATTTAAAGGCTTAAACTTATGACTCTAATGTGGCCTACATGTAAGTCGTTATCATATGCACTTACTTATCCTACTTCGATGTACCATTCACAGGATTGAGTCTGTCTCCGGCTCCGGCAATCTGGAAATATCCTTGAGTACGACATTAAACCCCAATCAAACAAACAAACAAAACTACTCTAGTGATAGATGCTCTTTGATTCATAGTTATTAAAAATTTCATGTAATCCACAAAAAATTGAGAAATAAAAACGTTTTAGGCCTCTTATCAACCCCTCTAGTTCAATGCTGCTTCGCCTATAATTATTTTTCATATTCATTGGGTCTTTCTTCAGCTATTTATTGTATGTCAGTTGTTTTGTTTTTTTTCATAATCATTGTATAGTCTTCAGGATAGAGCTTCTTGGTGCTCCAACAGCCACATGTAGGACACAACACAGAACTGGTCTGATGGCATGTCTTTGTGTAGGTCATGTGATTGTCATTGATTGTGGCCAGTGAAGTCTAGTAGGGTGGTTTCCTTCACCCATTTGGATAGCACCTATAAATAATCTTTAGATCAACCTTTAAAACTTTTCTCAATATGTTTATGTATAATGTACTCTTTGTCATTATTATATAATCGGGTATAATTCTTGTACTTGTTTCAGTATAAACATGAGCGAGGCTGGATGTTAGAGCTACTGGAAACTGGCCTGAGAGAAAGAAGAGATTTCAGACTGTACGAGAAAAGATATATCTTCAAACTTCTGCTCAGTTTCTATCACTCCCCTATCTCTGATAACTGGTGTAAGGTGAGCAACTGGCGACCATAGTTTCTTGATTGATTGATCAATTTTAAATTTTACCGGCAAATTTTCAGAAAAAACACCACACAATCAAAATCCTCATAGGTCACACCATGCTGGCGATTTAAAGAACAATTTATAGTCAATGATTTTACTCTTGATTTTAGCGATTTGGGTTTCATTTAATGTGAACTTAATTTTAGACTGTACTGCACATAACTTTTAGTGATTAATGTTATTAATGCTTGGACCATGTTTTCATTTGCAGGGTCAAATTTTGAAAATCCTTCTGGCAGCCTGTCAAGAGAAAAGTGTGACCTTTGACCTGTTAATGCATCATGGGATACTTGGCTGGATTACTGGAATTGTTGAATCAAGGTCAGGCTTAGAATCACATCTAAATAGCTCCCCATATTTGTAAAGCTCAATTAAGATCTGACATAAAAGCCTATGATATGATGTTGATTGGTTCAAAATTGACCAATCACAGAGCTGCTTCCAAAACCTGGTTTGTAATCACTGTAGATTTCCACTGAAGAGCCCCAGTTGAAAGAAAACTTTTCGTTTTCGTCATAGCCAGTTTATAGCATATTCAATTTTGACGATTCGGTCACAAGCTGCAAGAAAATGTATCACTTGTGAAGGTTTAGCTTGTCTCAAGTTGTCAGTAAAATGCATTAAATCTTTTCGGAATTTGAAATCGGATAAACAATTATCTAAATTTATTTCAGTTCAAAGAATGGTTAAATATTAGCCTGAATTCATTTTTTTGTCAAAAAAAAAAGTTCTTTTAGGCTTAATTAAAAAAAAGTTATATCTGTTGATATAAAAACATAATCATTATAGACAAAAAGATTCAGGTCTTCTGTCAGGGGCGGTCTGAGATGGCTAGGCTGCCATGTTTAATTCAAGGTTATTTGCCCTATTGTACCTTGCCTTAAAGTGGCTTTCTGAATATGTGCAAAGGGGCGTTACTCTGTTATGCTAGTACTATATATCTTAAAACTCCTATATTATGGACAAACCTTGATATCTGGTACCTATATTTTAAGTTAATTGCTGTTTGTAATATTCTTTATATAACAAGGTACTACTTACATTATATGTCATTGTATTACAATGTAGTATATACACAGATCCTTATAATTGATCATAGCTTTCTGTAATTAATTTGCAAATTTATCAGATCTTGTTTCTATGATTATCATTATTATGTATTTAATAAATCTGTAATTCTTGTGCATATTTTCAGTTGTAAGCACCCAGAGAGAAGCAGCCTGATTATCGAGATAGCTGTACAGGTGTGGCAGAGTATTAAGCACAGGACAGCTCACATCATTACTCTATTACCCCAGCTCAAGCTACTTCTGAATCACATTGTACAAAATATCAGGTGAGCTCTATAGCTCTATTCATAGGAAGATTGAGAATGACTTTCTTCTTGTCACTGTTCATTGTATTTCAAGTAGCCAATCAGTCAATCATTTTGTCATTTGTGGTATTTTTCTTTACTTAAACAACCTAGTTATTTGGCTTGTTGTGAATCTTGTATTTTGTGTTGGCATCAAATTTTGACAAAGATTGTTGGGTTTTTTTGTGCACAAAATCATTCTTTGTTAATCTTGATCGCTAGCTGTCATTATGTTGAGAGAGTATATGAACTTAATTATACAATTTCTGGATAACGACTTCTTATTGATTAATGTTCCAAAGTAACTACCTAAGTTATAATCTGTGCTGGCACCATAATTGGATCAAATAAAGATAAAGATGAAGAAAAATAAATTCTAATGATTGGTTGATATATAAGGATGTAGAAGGAATCTGTGAGAAAAAAACACAAAATAAGTAGCATGGAATTCATATCAAATTCTACCAAATAAATTACAAAAGGAAAGAAAAAACAGATATAGAATGATTAGTGCTGCTATATTAAATACATGTATACCTAAAACTTCTCTAAGTTGGGACAGAGAAATAGGCTTTACCACAGGGGGTCTTACATGTTATTTCTGTGGACTGTCCCAAAATTAGAGTGTCCCAACATAGAGAAGTTTTAGGGTAATTGAATATGGTACTGGTATATGAACTGTATATAACCTTTTGTTTTGGCAACTAGCTGGATAGCTGGTGTTTTTAAATTGCAATTTTGATTTGCCAACAATAATGCTAGCTGATGATTTGTAATTTAGATTTAATTTCTCGAATAGTGACACTACCTGATTGAGATTGAGTCCTATTGGTGTAACATCAAAAAGGAATAGACTCTACATGCATACCTTAACGAGTATGAATTGATACTATACAAAACACATTTTTTGTAATATATGTAGCAACCATATATAATAACCCTCATAGAGGCTGAGACATTTACATTACTTTATGCAAAAATTGCAATTATACATGTATAATGCAACAATTTTTGTGTTTTGCTTCAGTGATGCGGCTTCTGTTGAAAAAGAAATCCAGTGTCTTCAAACTATGTGTGAGATAGTAGAGGTGTGTGGCGAGTCTAATCTCTCAATGAACTGTGATGTACTGCAGGTCTCTCAACTATTCTACTATTATTATACAATCACAAAGGATGAGCGGAGAAAGGACCAAATTCAAACAGCCGTTGATCTAGCTGGCAATAAACAGATTTCTTGGACAAAAAGTAAACAGAGGAATTTTCCCCGTGACAGAAGGAATGACAAGTCTGTGCATATGGGCAAGACAATGTCATTGAACACTTCAACAAATAATCAGCTTACAAACCGTAAGAGCACAGAAAAACGTGAGAATGTCGAAATTTCTTCCACAAACCCAGACGTGTCACCTGAAAATTCGTCTATAGAACTGCTCAGGTCAATGAGGCGTATTCTTTTTACGTGGCAGCCTACTCAATATGGCAACATATCTGGTAACTTTCTGGATTCTATCACGGGAGTATTTATGACAGTTTCGGAAACTTTACTACTTCAACGCAACACAAGCTCTGACCTTGATCAGGATTTGACTGACGTGTTCAAATGGTTAGTAAAATGGCTATGTACTGATACCACTGTATCGCGCCATCTGTGTAATGTCATACTTACTTCATCTGAAAACTCCATCGTTACATTATTGCTGGGGATTTATCCAAAAATTACTCTACAGACTGGTTGTCCAAAAGATTTGACAGAAATCACAGATTCTGATGTTCATAAATCAGAAGTCAACTTAAAAGAAATCTTAGTTCTTCTCAATAAAATTTGTCTTTCCCTTGTGTGTTCCGTTCCAAAGATGTGCAAGAAGACAGAGTTACAGAAAGTCAAACAGCACACCAAAGGTGGGTATTCAGTAGCAATATATATATATAACCATGTTATATGACACTTTAGATTAGTATAAAGGGATGTGAAACCTCGCTTCCCTTCAAATCAGGGATCCGTGAATGTGTAACTTGGCTAACATGTTCCTATGGCAGCCGCACATTGTCCCATTCTATTGAGTAACAACGATTCACAATTATTAGTGAAAGGTAAGTAGCATATTCACTCAATGAAATACGAAGGAAAAATCACTCGAAAAGGGTTGTAGAGCTGCATTTAAGCATCAATCTATGCATGATAACGGCTATGCAGCCAAGAAGGCGGCTATGCAGTTTGCTTTGTGATGCGAAAGTAACCGGTTTTGTGAATGTTAAGGCTATGAACCTATATAATACAGCGATCATGTTTATTGGATATGGGTTTTCGTTGCTGATTTGAAGGGAAGCGATGTTTCTTATCTCTCTATATATTGGTTGAATAACAACGAGAGAAAAGGTGTGGTGCATGTTTATTGTTATTATCATTTGTGTAGTTTAGTATGGTTACTCTCTATTTATTCTAAAAATAAAAGTAATGTTGCAAACCCTGAATGTTTTATAGCTGTCAGTGTGGCTATTTACGGTTGGAGTACATCATTGTATATAAGTGAAATACCTTTGAGCATGACGTTAAACAGAAATCTATGAATATGTGTTTTTTGTCCTTTTCAACTGGAGATAAAGTTTAAGACCCTATGAAATTGTCTCTGTCGGCTGCTTATCACTTAGGCCCTCTGTCTAAGGGCGGTTTGTTTGTACAGTACTTATGCTGTCTTTATTTAGCAATGGAGGAAGATTAACTTTCCAACTCTGTCGAGGCACTTTACATTTTATGGTTGTGCTAGTGTCAGTTATTGTTGGCATACACCGCCGTCCTGTAAGTGTTATATAGAACACCAACCAATCAATTAATCAATCAAGCTTATGACTGTGAGGATGTTTCCAGTCAGACATCTCTTGAGCAGGCATGCTGTCATTTGTGGATATACTTCAGGTATGTCCTAAAAACCAAATCAGACAAATTTAACTCAAACTTTCATTTCATTTCAGATGAATCACATCTTCTGGCGAGCTTTTATTTGAGACAATTGATGCTTTCTCTTAGCAGAAAGAGCTGAGTTTCCACATAGCATTCCGCTTTCTGTCTGAGTGTCACATGAGACAGCAGTGTATGTGAATACCGTGAAGTGAGAGAAGCAAACAGATTGGCCAGTGTGAACATCTGACAAAAATAGCATGTTGATATCATGAAGCTAGTCACTTACTTAATAGAATATTGATTTGTTGTCTCTAATTTAAATGTAATATTTGATACCAATAAAACAAGTTGTTGGCTGCCTGATAAATACCATGTTGATAAGTATTTCATCTTATCAGTCCACCTCTTGTTGGTGGCGAAAATAAATCGATTTTTTATGAATTCTTGTTGGTTTTTGTTTTCTAGAATAAGCAAATTGTAAAATAACATTCTGTTTAAAGCTTTTATACAGAGATTTAAATGTTATTTGATCTGACTAAATAATTTGCTGAAATCCACCCACAAGGCAGATACATTTCAGAGTGAGGCAAGGAGACACATAAACAATTATAAAAGGGAAAGATATTGTTCTTAAAATATTGCTTAGATTCCCAGAGAAATTTACACAGATGTTTTTTTAAACAAAGACAACAACCAACAAAATGTCCATGAGGGGCAAATACCCCTTCTTGTCAAAATCAAAATGTGTCTTTTGGTAGATTCCGTACTGCTTTATTATGTCACGATGTAAAGTGAACTAACTAGATTCTAACTAAGGCCTATAATATCTACATGTTAGATCCCAGATTCTAGTTAGCGGACATGTTCTATTCTTTTAATATAGGAGAGTGACACAGTTCTCAAAGCAATGGAATAATGATTGTACATGTGTAATGTCACACACTTTATAATTGGGATAAAAACAATTATTTTTAGTAACATATTGTATTTACTTTCAAACACTTACAAGCCAGGTGGCCGTATAACTGTGTCGTTTAAAAGCGAATATTATTTATTTTGAGAAAACACTCTTATTTTGAACAGATTGTAGTTTATTAAATTTTCCAATTGCCTATACTGTAAATGGCGGCCACGTATGGACCACTCAGTCTGTTATAGCATGCTATACCTCCATGGTTATAGGAAAGTGACAGTTCCCAAAGCTGAAAGCAATGAAATAATATTTGTGAATCTGTTCTACGAAAGCCCTATCTCAAAATAACGCAAATGGTGTTAATTTTCACTTTCTAAACAACAACAACAAAATATTTATTGACAATTATTTGCATCAAATATATATCACTGTAGTATATAGATACCTATATATTAGCATGTTTGCGTGATAATATATTGCACTTCAGTGGAATCTACACAAAAACCGACAGACGTACGAACGGAACAAATTTCAGGACTCTCATCCGTCCGACATGCAGACGTACGAACGGAACCAATTTCCTGACTTCCAAATCTGTGTGGCTGTGAATCACAGAGCTTGATTTAAAAACAAAATATAGGAAGAAAAGGGTTACATTTTTGCAGCCATCTTATCGATTGCAGCATGCCCTAATTTTGTTTTAAAATTAAAAATTTAATTTTTTTTTCAAAATTGACCTTCGCCTCAAGATGCATGAGAAGCTTATACTTTTTTAAAAATTCATCTAGTCTACAAATCCAAACTTTATTCTTATTGAATGATTGGTTTGTTTGATTGGGATGTAACGTCGCACTTAAAGCCATTTCACTCATATGGCGGCATGCCAACCTTATGAGTGCAGGAGACCACTCTCGACGTCACGGACAACAAACAAACGGCATCTTCTACTGCGTAAAAAAACGATAGGAGAATGTGATGAACGACATTAAACTACGGCGCAAAACAACAACCAAACAAGCATATTAATTCTTTGCATTTAATTATATTTTTTAAAAGGATGTCAGTAGGGTGCGTGGAATTAGTAAATGGACCCTCCAAAAAGAAATTAATTTAAAAAAAGTCAAATGGACTTCCGGTTTCACATTGAATTTAATATTTAAATATGACTGTTTTACGCATGCTTGTGCAAGAAATATAATTTGATAATTTAACATTATTGACAATGCATGAAGAATACTTGCCTAGGTTTACCGTTGTACACCCTACAACAGGCTCAAAACGTGGCCAGAGGTGGGCGTTACGGACTTCTGATCCTCATTAGCTGTATCCCGATAACGGGTTCAAGTCCCTCATTGGACCCACGGTATATGACGTGGGTCACACTAGTGACTGGCAATGGCGGATTTTTTGTATTTTTTTTACGACGTTCCTTTCGGTTCCCAGCCCTTTTTAAGAAAGGCATATTAAAAAGTGGACAATACGTAGTCATATTTAAGTGAAAAAGATCAGACGTTAAAACTCGATCAAACAAACCTCCTTGAGTAAACACATGCATACAGAATTCAACTGCATGTAGTTCACGAGAACAACGTTTAGAGGCAGTAAGATTCTTTAATAGGGATGGCGTAGTGGACAACTGATTTCAATCGTATTCTCACGAGACTGTAGTTGACAAGGCTAATCAACGTCTGGGTGAAGGAAGTAAAAATATTCTGATTTAGATTGAAGTCAGTTGTGTATTTCAATGTACCATTTATAAAACCCGGTTTGAAGTCCCCTCTCGACAGCTAAAAATGACAGTTTACTGCGCAGAATGCCCTGAGGTTTAATTAGTTTCCTTCTTACAATTATCAGCAACGCAAAGTCGCCATATCAAGGAAGTAAACTTGAGTTTTAAAAATGTTGTTTTTTTTTAGCTTTGAGCTGGTATATATTAATTTCTGATCGGGTGAAACTACTTATTTTGGGGCAGGTTGAAATCAGCTTTAAGGAGCATAGAAGTTATTGTCAATAGGCCGACCATTCTAAACATTATTCGTGGACCTACCTACGGAGATTCCGGATGAAATCTCGAGGTAGGTCCGCGAATAACGTTTAGAATGTAGGCCGACATGTGAAACCGGAAACCCTTACCAGGGGCGTAATAACACATTTAGAATTAAAACTTTCAAACATAGTTGTAGGTACCTGTCTATGAGCTTTAAAAGAAAAGGGCGTCATATTAAAGCGATTTGGATATTCAGCTGTATTGTTTACATGTTCAGAATTCAACTAACAAATTATGCAGATTTTTAAAACCGTGATTTGGCGTCAGCCTACACGAGGGACAATGTTCTTCTTCGTGCACAAAATAAAAAAGACACGTGGGAATGCAGGCGGACGTGTATCTTGGATTTGTGGAAGAGAGAAAAGTGAATGACATCCAGGCCGATGTTAGGATGGATCCTCTCCTCCCTTCGTGGTCATCCAGCTGTTCTCTCCATACACCAGTACCCCAGTGACGGAAAACTATCTCTTACTTTTGATGATGCCTTCCAAGAATTACATGTATGGGTAACACAAATCCAACTACTTTAATAATTTTCAGGACAAAATAAAAAGACTAAAATTGATGAAGAACATTTCTTTTTATTGGTTGAACTTTTGCAAATCTTATAAATTGATACTTATGATCAAACCAGTATTTAGATAAATATAAAAACAATAAGTTTTTTCCTGAATGTCCACCTTTTATGGTTAAGGTTTTTTGTTCAACACAACTTTTTAATTACTTTGAATCTGCTAGCACAGGGTTTTCCCTATGAACAAAAATGCACCAACATTGTTTATTATGATATTTTGTTTTATAGATGCATTCTCATTGAATATATCTGTTTTGACAGGGGGAGTATTGTTGGAAACAAAGTGACTTGTTTGGGGGTGGGGGTCCCCCATCACATGGTCACGGAACCCGAGATCGAAAGCATAAAGGACAAGAAACGAAAAATTGCTCACAAAACTGGTAAGTTGCAATGCTTTTCTGAAAAGCGAATAGCGGTACAGCGGGCGGTTAGGAGAGAGCTCGTTACGCTAGTGCTTTCAGAGCAAAAGAGCAACACTCAGCCGGTGTTCCATTCCAGTAAACAAATTTCGGCACACTCCAGACTTTTCAAAGTTATCCTGTATCATCCGTTTCAAATTGCGATCAGATTAAAATATATTCCGAAAATTACACAAAAAAGTAAGAAGATTGTTATTCAGATGCCATGTGTTGTCCGGTAATAGTTGCTAGTGGGACCGTCCCATGTAGGTTGATTTCCGTCACCAAAACTGATAATGGGCTGGCACGCCGTCATAGGAGTGAAATAAAATTTAGTACACCGTAAACCCTATATCAAACCATCTAAATTTGTGAGTAAGTGAATACGCATCAATAACGGTCTATGCATAGTATAGACATATTTTCAAACGGTTAAAAACGCCTCGCATAAATATTGGGAAACTAATGCGGAGGACACACCAGTGATTATAATCGCCCGATCGCGGCGATCTAATTGCAAGCGAATTCGCCAGCAAAAATATTCGGCCGACTTGAGGGCACACAAGTTGCGATTGACCCAGCGATCTTGAGTATTTTTACCTTAACAGAGCAACATAAGTGACATGATTTGTTTAATATGGCGAGATTAACACGGAAATATTTTTACTACTCAAAATCGGAATCCGATGTGTTTGTGATGCCTTGGTATTGTCCTGTGCTGGTCTTGTATATATTTGCCCTGTCTTGTCAGTGTTTTTCGCCGGTGACGTCCAGGGTGGTTTCCTTCATCCATTGGTCTGACACGCCGTCATATCAGTGAAATAACCTTAAATATAACTGCATGACGTTAAACCAACAAACTAACAATATATGTGAGATACCTTCTGTTCATCGTTAAACATCAGCCCTCATCCGTAGCAGCAGCATTTTTAGCCAAGGGGTTTATATCGAGCAAATTCTGCATTACAACCCTTGGCAGATGATTGATGTACAACGAGTGTTTCAGCTACGCCACCTGGCGGATAAAATGATCAAGGTTATAGTTAACTCAATTTGTTTACAGTTACATCCAACCAGCGTACATAACCTATGTTGAATATCGTACTCCAGTTTTGACAGTTTGTTTAACGTTGTATAGCAGTGTTGGCATATATACGGTGATTTGGTGTCTGTAGCGGTAGGTACATATCGAATAATTTCACTGAGT
>JAVFBX010242304.1:0-10362 GCA_034783855.1 Mopalia kennerleyi | reverse complement strand
GAGTTTCGCCAAACTATACAAAGTCACAAGTAAGAGGTCCCAAAGGGGGTTTTTAATTTCAGGAATACCAATCCAAGCTTCCCATATATTACGCAGGCTTGTAGGTAACTTTCGCCGTATATTAGTATTTATATCAATCCTTGTCAGATTTAAAAGAGTTTGCAGTAACATGGGACACAAATGACTGGGCACAAAGCTTTGGGTTTCGGCCATTTTGCTTTATAATTCTTCCGTTTTCTTTAACAATCGCCGTCTTTCGATCCCGTTTGTCCACCATTAACCCGGAATTATTACAGAGTTTAAATTTCCAGGCCTTTTCCAGGCCCTTCTGTTAAAAATGAGATTTTCCAGGCTATTAAAGGCCTGGAAAACTTATTTTCAATTTCCAGGCTTTTCAAGGATTTCCAGGCCCCGTACGAACCCTGAGGTTTGGTGTTTCACTCATAGGAGGAAAAGTGAAGTAAATCAATACTAATGGACTAGAAAGCTGTTCACATGATTAAGTTAAAGGGACATGTTTTAAAGAAGATCATAAATAATTACCAAGGGAACATAAGAGAGCCACTTTAGTGTTTTACAGACACCTTCAAAATCATCTGACACAACATCGTGAGAGACTCCATTATTATGCATGATTTGTACGCCTCCTAACTGTGTGTTACTGGTGTAAACTTCACGGCCTAATACCTAAAACAGAAACACCCATATTTATACAGCTGTGAAAGTGATAATCCATTTCTGATGAATACCATTTGACTTCAAAGTATAATCATACATTTAAAAGATTGTAACAAACAATAAAAGGCATTTAAGACACAATCAACAGATTATCAATTTCTACTAAACCGTAGTATCTACGTGGGTGGTTTAGCAAACTCAAATCACATCTTTAAATATATCATTGATATTTATAACAAAGGACATGGAAAAACGGATAAAAGTGAATAAATTGAAAGTTTTCTAGAACTAAAAACGGTTTTCTTTGCATTTGATTTCTGATACACTACCTGCACTTCTTTCAAAACAGAACAGTTTTTTTTTGGTTGACTTTTTCTTACCTTGTTTAGGGCTCCAGCTCCTGTCAGTATTATATGTGAATTCTCCACCTGTATTATCCTCTGCCCTAATCTCACCAGGTAAGCTCCTATACCTATAGCCCGACACGTCACCTGTAACACACACCAGTCACACCAATATAATCACACACAAGGCTTTCTTTAATGACATTTTGTATAAATGACGAGTTTAAATTTAGCTTTCTAGTTACAATTTAACCACAATGCATTCCTGTTTCAAGTTGAAACTATAATCTGAGAACAATAAAAAAACAAACTTAAAACAAAAAAATATGTTTAGCAACGCTTTAAGAATCAGAACAGAGCAAAATGGTGTTGTGAAGAAGCAATTCTTATTATAGGATTAGTTGATTGGTATTTAATGACATGGTCAAGGGTATTTAACTTTTATATGATTGCAAAATACTGCACCAGTAATAGCTACACTACAAAACTATCAAATGTGAAGTGTTTTGCTCTGTGGGAAAAGTAATATCCCTCCAGTGGTAAATAAGGAGAGCTGACAAGTCTTGGGCAAACACTAACCAGGTTAAATGTAACGACTTCATCATAGGCGAGGGAGGTTTCTCCAGCTATCATACCAGAGCCCTTCAGGTTCTCTACTCCCAAGCCTTCTTCCAAGCCTAACAACAACAACAATAGAAACACATGTCACACATATATTATGTGTAAGAGAAACCTAATAACAGGGCAATTTGTTTAATTTCTATATGAATGTAAGATCTGTTGTTACCAAGAATGACTGTAAGCAATATTCAAAATTAAATTCCTGCAGTTTTGAATTTATTTTGTCACTGAACAGTTATCATTTTAATTGTGCTCTTTATGTACCAAGGGCCAGTTGCTCGAAAGAAGATTAGCCCCTAACACTAGATTAACTCGCTAATACCAGGTTAGAGATAGACCTTCAATATGGCATGACGTCATCTAATAGCAAAATAAATTTAATAGCCCTTCGAGCAACTGGTCCCAAAGGGTAAACTGTAAGGTCCTGTTGTCTTCTAGTTGCGGAGGCTGCTGCTTTCTTATGATCAGAATGCTCAGTCAAATACACATACAAACAAGAAGAGCAAAGCAGATCTTACCAATGATGTCTGTGATCTTGTACCTGGCTTCACCTTCGTCTTCAATCAGTTCAGCCTTCACAGACCCCAGGGATCCAGCCTTCTTAAAATCTTCAGGGTTCAAATACAGGTATTTAAAACCCTAAAAGTATTAGATAAAAGACAAAAATATAGTGGAAAAACCCCAATGTCAAGCTCAGTTCAGTTAATTGTTCAGAAATTTGTTTTAAAAATGTCAGAAAAATTAAAATCAAACTTAAATATAAACACTCAAAGTGATTCTGCACACATATTGTAAGATGAAATAATGTATTTCTGCTTAAGGTTTGTCTGTAATAATAATTGTATCTTTATCAATTTTAAACCAACGAATCTCATAGATATGGAATCTAATGTCTTCAACTGAAATCATTTTATGTTGATTCCACTATAGAGCATATTACACAATGAAGTGTAAATATGATAGATATGAAACTCAAATTCCACTGTACATTATTCGTGTCAAATTCATAAATTTTCTATGACAATTTCAAACCTGGTGATTTGACATGAAAAAAATATTATTAAAATACAAGATTGGATATGACCTAACCATCATTCTGCCTGGTGAAACTACAGACACTCATAATGCAGCCTCATAACAGAAAGGAGGACAATTGACACAAAACAGTTTGATGCGTAATAGCAAAACGTGTTATCCAATGGTAGGATAACCTTCCCACAGCAAAGGTATATTCTACATATACTTTTGACTTGGGAAGGTAATCCTGGTTTTCAACTTATATATAAAGAATAAATTACCTTGTCTGGATCCTCTTTATCAAGCCAAGCAACTTGAAATACATGTTTGATTTCTTCAGCCAGTCCTATTCTGGCTCCACTGTTTGCTGCTAAATAAATACGGGGTATACCTTGGTGACGAGAGAATTCAGAGGCTTTCTGAAATACAATTAATACAAATATTCAATTATTACACAGCATTTATAATTGACATTTTTTTTTACATCTGGGAACAAAAATGACAATTTAAGATAGTTTTTCAATTGAATTGAAAACTGTGTATAACAATTACTCGTTAAGAGAAAATGTTATAAGAGTTGAATAAACAATGAAATGTAAACAAAGTACTTCTAGGAAAACTAAATTCAATTTGAATGAATTGCAGAGAGCTTGTACACAGTAGGAGGACTGTTCATGTAAAATGCAAAGTTCTGTTTATTTATTTGATTAATCACGCTTATAAACAAAGCACTGTGAGAATTTGGAGTTGTGACATAAGACCAGCAACAGAATGACTTCCCTTTGAGATATAACTTTTTTGATGCGCATGTTGTATGGCAAGGTAGGTTTCGATCTACAATTTTAACAAAGACTATAATAGATTATAGACAACATTGCCTGTTGAAATAAATCCTATGCAAATAAAATGTAATGATTCTTAGGTTGAGTATCATTCTTTTACAAACATAAGCATTGTAAAACTATTTTTCTGTGAACTTATAAACATGTAAAGTATCAGCAGTTTACCATACCTTGCCATATAGAATATCAAGTCACAAAAAGCCTAATTATGTTGTTCCCATGCTTCAACTCTCAAAACTCTCACATTTTAAGATTATTGTTGAATCTAGTTCAAACCTTAAACAAAATGTCTTCCTGTGGACCAAATGAACCAATTTTGAAAGTTATGTCATTAGAAATAACGACAACATCTCGACCTTGAGGGAATTCTGGAGTTTTGAATGTCATCCTCCATGCAACCATTCCAATCTTGAAACCAAAGAGTTCATACAAACAAATCAGGTAAAAATATTCAAACGTAGCACAATAACAACAGAAAATTTATGTCTTAAAATTGGCAACTTTTAATGAAAGGAGACAAATGTGTGTTCAACTTCAAGATAAAGACAAAAATCAAAACCAATCTGCTCAAGTAAGTTTGTTTGATTGGGGTTTAACATCTTACTCATGGGTAGTTCACTTACAAAAATGTATATGATAATAGATTATCAAATTCTCATACTGCCTTACTCAAATATGGTGGGAAAACAAGAAGAAATGTTGCTCAAATAGAAGAGACTATACAAATTTATTTGTTCAATGTACATGTAGCTTCTAGTGAACAAGTGAGCCGTACGTCAAAGTAGGGTTAGTAGGCAGACACGACAGCCACTAAGCTACACCCCCCTGGACTCGAACAGTAACTGACACAAACACAACCACAGAATGTGAAGTGTTTAGTTTGTTGGATAGTTCGTTTGTTTGTGCAGTTTAACAGTAATTAGGTTTATTTCACTCACATGATGAAAGAAACCACCCCCGACACCACTGGCAACAAACACCACATCACACGACATGTGCTAAATATCAGACAGCATTACTATTCTAAATTAAAAAACTGACCGAATTATCAGAATTTTTTCCATAGTAAAAGCTGTTATTGTCTAACATAATATTTAGTTACAAACCTCATTTTCTCCATGTAATCTCTTCTGTTCAGATATCTGTCCGTGGCTGCCTAGGACTAGTTCTATATATGACATGGGATCAGCGGGTATAGCAGACTCCTCCAACCCATACTGCTGTATGTACTCATTCCACATCTTCATCATTCCCTATCAACAAATATAACTCTTATAGTTCAGCTACATATAATTCTGTAAAACAAACTGCTTCTTTAGTCTCAAAAAGGAAATATATGATAGTTTGATCGGTTATTTTGCATTGCGATATGAACCAGTACTATCATAGAGATGATTGTTCATTAAGTGTTTTACGCCTTTAATAAAAAAACTTGAATAACTAATAACATACCGGGTATGTCATAGAATCAGGTAGCTCCCATCAGCTGCCCTCGTTTACCATTTCACCCACATGTTTTCATTAATTATTGACAAATTGACAATGCACAAAAATAAAATATTAAAATGCAAACAAAAATATGATTTCACTGTATTTAGGCAAATAAATAATAAAAGCAAACCTGTCTGAACATCTCTGGGAAGTCGTACACATAGGTGGTTCCACTGGACTGAGCCTGAAATCTCTTCAACTGGAGGTGATCTTTGGTCACATAAGGTGTGCTGATTAACAACCCATTCAGGGGACCATGCTTTGCTCCATAAGCTTCAAACATCACCTGAATATAGACAATAATAAATATTTATATACTTATACTTAAAAAAAATTATTAATTGTCAAGAAAAACAAAATTGATTCTGCTCATTCTGGATAATATATAATAAATTTAGAATACATCAGTTTTATCTTCTAAAAAAAAGGAAGAAAATTGGGATCAAATTTCATAGGGATAACGAAATGCTTGATTCTGGGCATATCTCCATTACGTTACTCCACAGCAAACAGCTTTGCCATACATTGTCTGCATTAGAACTTGTAGGCTCCTTTAACAGTCTTAAAGAAGACATTTACTTTTCGTTTAGGATCCCTTTATTCAACAGATGGCCTAACTATGTTTACTTATAGGAGTTGTTTTGTCCACAGAATTGGTAATGGAGAGTAGGTTGGAATAAAACTCTTAGCTAGAAGATGTTTTGAAATAAATATAGAAATAGTATCGGAGTAAGTGATAGATCAGTGATAAAATTGAAATGTAAAACATGTATTTAAAAATTACCTGTCCTGTCCTTGGGTCTTTTGCTTCCTTATACAGACTGATATCAAGGTAATATCCACTCTCATTGGTCAGAAATAGACGAATGGGGAAACTATTACTGCTACCAGGTAGACGAATGGTCAGTTTAAGCTCAGCCTGTAGGACGCGCAACTTCCACAGGCGACTGCCATATCTCATGACCATACAACGGACTGTCTCCTCCAACTACAAGTCAAGATAGCACAGATTGTTAGCCTTTACTACATCGAAAACAAAGAAAATCAAACACGAAACAATACAAATTACCCACAATTCCTCAACAAGGTACAACTTTAAGGGTGAATCGTACAGACATGTAGCTGGTTATAATTACCCAACGTTTGAAGGCACATGAAAAGCAAGAATTACTGAAGCCTTTGAGTTATAGATTTTAGTTCCCCAAAAATATTAAATATTCAAAAGCAAGCAAATGTATTTATAAATTATAAAATCATGGCAAAATAAAAACAAATATGCTGACAGTTGTAAGTTTTCCAAATAACATTAAGCTTATACATGTAAGTGCATATAATCAGACTTCTATCACAATTACACTGTCTTACATACAAGTTTTATTAGACTATAACAACGGAGGTATTTAGTAAATTAACAGTGAACAGCCAAACCAATCTATCTAATCACAACATACATTACAACAAATATATATTACAAAAAACAGTCACCAACAATAAAGATTCCCAAACCACATCCATCAATTTGATAAGCTCTAGTAAACAATAAAATAACGTTAAATTTGATATATTTTCTATTTCCCCTTTGTTGAGCATAGCAGGCCAAAATATTATATGACCTGTGCATCTTCTATATCACCTTTATCTTTGGTAGTCAATAGAGATTTAAACTTGTATATGAGAGTCACAGTAGAGGTGTACAGTTTTGGTCAAACTTAGGGATGTCAATTGATCTGATGGAAAATGTATTCACGGCCATGTCTATGCCTAGTCTATGTTTTAACTTGAATAAGTTTTTTGTTTGTTTGTTTGATTGGGGTTTAACATCATACTCAAGGTTATTTCACTTATATGACGACGGATTGTCCACTTCAGACTGTTCCTTGCCTATTATGGTGGAAAACCGGGAGGAAATCTCGTTTTTTTTACAGACAATGACTTTAATAGTTAAGGTGCAAAGGTCTGTATAGTACTTTACAGTTATTACAACACCAAAGTAATTACACAATAGCTACTTTACTAACAACATCGATAAATACCCAGTTCATGCGGCATTGGCTATATAAACAAACCAAAATTAGTGAATAAACAGAGATAACTGCAGAGCGCTACAACACTGAAAGAGGAACACCATGTCCACAACGATTATCTAGATGCATACACTATACATGTACATGCCATTAGATTTTCACAACCAGGCGTACAAATCAATCCAAAGATCATCTTGAAGACATTTACAAACAAACCACTCGCATTTTTGGGATAATGAAATCTAACACTTTTTTTTCTAGATCTGGATGAAATTGTGGCATCTTCACCATACCATACAAAGTCCCCCACCCACTCTTCTGTACCCAATATTTTTAGGAACTCGATTTATCAATGTTTATGTCTGTCACCGATTGGCGTACATTAGCACATAATGGAAGTTTGTCTATGGTGCCGATCGGTGTACACCAGCAGAGAAAGGGTTAAAGTTGGACTCAAAGGTTTTTCGCTTATATGACTGACCACTTCTCACTCTCTCCTACTTAAATAAGGTAAAACCAAGAGAAAACCCATAAACAATGGGAGTCACTTCATGTGACTAACCGGAGGTCAGCCGACAGACTTGAAACAGTGAGGGTTGAAGTTATCAGGAATAATATGAAGCATAATTGACAGTTTTCCAATGGTCCTTACATGTACTACTTGTATCGGACAATAAATTTGATATGCCACGTTTTTGTATGTATTTTCACGAAAAATTTTCATCATTAAATATTTACTTTAAATTACAGACAACTCTTAAGACTTTTTATAGTACATGGTCAATTTTGTAAGCGATCCTTCCTCAAGTGTCTGTAATAAAGTTATAAATAAATAAAATAAATAAGTAGCAAAGTTAATTTTGCCGTAATATATTTTTGTTGCCAATCGACTGTATGTAAGCAGCTATTTAACATTGGTCTGTCAAGAATATATTAAACCTCTGATGAGTGATGTGCTGGAATTTAATTGAAGCTACAGAATAGTCTCAGTCACCCTAGAGGGATCGTTAAGTAATAAACCATTTTCAAACGTAATTAAGACTGACCCATATCTGGTGACTGTACTGTGTGTAATGTGTTGAAGACACATATGCTAATCCGTGGCCCCACGTTTTTAATCTTCTCATATTGGCGATGGATGTAGCTGTGACACCTGATTTAAGCATTAAATGTCAATCTAATGGCTCTTATTGAAACCAGACACATGTATCACCATGTGCATCCCATATCAACAGTTACTGCTCGATTTTTAACAGGTAATATATGTAATGTAATGCAGGTTTCAGGTCCTTAGCTATTATAGAATAACCATAATGAGATGAACTTATTCATCAATTTCTATTTTCATTTCTGAGCTTTTCTCAATCCGATCATCCGCATTTAAAAAAAAAAAATGTATTTCTGCATACATTTTATTTATAATTTTATGTCTCATAAGCAGCTGATTTACCTTGCTTGCATCAGACAGGGTCATACTTGGTACAAAATGCAGGAAAATGTGATTACAGTCTGTACGCTTGGACTGCAAATAAGATGGTGTTAATTCATGTAAAAATCAGACAACAAAGGTTAATAGAAAGACAATGAACATCTACAAGGAGGAGGAGGAAATGGGTTAAGTTTGAGCCAAAGTTCAAGGTCACCAAACATCTGAACTCCATGACCTTTGTACTCTGACCTGTTTCGGATCCATTTCAAAAGTTGTGAGAAAATTCAGAAATATGTCATTTCCATCTGCCTGAAATCATTACACCAACAACATATTAAAAATTCTAAATTCTTTCATTTAAATGAACAGTTTTACCTTCAGTGAACATATATTAAAGCATACAATATCTAAATATGAATATTTAACATTTTGACGTTATTTTATATTAAGAAAACTCCCAAAATAATGCATTCATGAACAGGAACCCTTTTCACTAGTTATACAGTCTTTCGGAAATATGCTGGAAAATAACATACATATGGGTGTGAGAATGCCACTTCCAAGGCATCCATTGCTTCCAACAGGGTTCTCTCCCCTTCATTCTGTAAGTACTCAAAGGAGGCCTCCTGTCAAAATAAAGGTACAAAATTAGTTACAGAACGTTCATTTTTGCGTGAATATGTGTATGGCCGATAAAACAATAAAAAACCCAATAACCTATACATAACTAGACTGGTTTAAAGGATTGGCCATGTATGCAGTGATCACTGTGTTGCTTACATCGCTTCTGACAGTAAATTCTCCTATTAGAAAGGTCACGCAAGTCTAACACGAATCAAATTTGATTTGGTTGTTTGATTAGAGAGAAATGACAAATTTAAGGTTATTTCACTCAAATGACCCACATAACTGATCCATCAGCAATGTTAATATTTAGTAAGAGTATCCACAGTTATCTTCCAGTATTGTGAATTAATGAAACATCTGTGATATAAAAATCGGTAAAGTGCATCAGCATCTTCAGCTGTTTCTGGAGATTAAAGTCAGCTGATGCCCAGTCTAGTTACTAAACAGAAGATGTTATCTATAAATAAGCGATATGTTAGTAGAAATGATCAACTTCTAAATGCCATTCAAACAAGTCTAGTTATATACAAGTTATTGAAGAAAAAAATCAACAATAATGAGGTTACAAATACATGTATTCTCATAAAATTCTCAGGGCACTGTCCAGATGTAATAAACAAATTGATTTGTTGAGGACACTTTTAGTACTAAATATTTCTATCCAATTGATAAGAACATGTTCTAGCCATTGTGACCTAAAATATACTTCACAACATTACCTTAGTAACCAGATCTGAATGTCTTATAATTGATCGGACAAAGAATCTGTAGTCAGTCACTTCCTGTCCCTTAGCAACTTGCTGCAAATAAAATTAAAATAAACTTAACTCCAAAATTAGGATTTGTTTGATTGGTTAGGATTAAACATTAAACTCAGGGTTATTTCAATCATACAACAGGTGATTGTTTGTTTGTTTGACGTCATACTCAAATATGTTCCTTGCCTAATTATGGTGGGAAACCAGGAAGAAACCTCGTAATAACCACCCCCGCGATTGCCGGAGCCACATCATGTGACTCACTCATATACCTGAGGGATGACAGACGGACTTGATCCTTTGAACAATACATCGAAATTGGCTTCAGTAAGCGTGCTCGCTAACCACTAAGCCACAGCCGCGTCAAATGGGTGAAGGAAGCCACCCTCAAAATCACTGGCAACAACAAAGACGGTACAATCACAAGACATAAGATAAAAACAGGACAAAACAAATCGGCTTTGTGTTGTCCCTTAGCTCTGAGAGCACCTTGGGCCAATTGCTCAAAAGAGGATTAGCCACTAACACCAG
>JAVFBX010242293.1:0-10364 GCA_034783855.1 Mopalia kennerleyi | reverse complement strand
AAACCAGTAAAGATTAAAAGTGGACACTTGGGAAATAAATCTTTTTGACAAAAATGATTCCGATTTGGGTATATTGAATGGATACAATTTCTCAAATTGATTTTTTGATTTGGAAAGCAACTAGAACGCCCCCTTGTTTAATATTATTACACGTCAAAGACACTGAAATTCTTTGGGAATTGGCGAATATTACTTTTGCGGACTGTCATATTTCAAAATAACCCCATTACCAAGAATTGAACGTCTTCAAAATAACTAACACAGAGATGTCGGGTGATTTGGAATTGCCGTCAGATTTTATAGAACGAACTTTATCGTTTTTGGGGCTGAAATAGCTCAACGATAATCTTAATTGTAGCATTTACAGACTAGAAAACGAATCTTTATTCTGTTAAGGTCTTGCTGGACCCCTTGGTTGATTTTCAGAACACCCGTTGTATTTAGTCCCGTATGCAGAAGAACATACATCTGTTCCATATATATGTATCATTTGAGCAAAGCCTACATACACAGGATTACATATATGTGAATGTGGTGAAAATCTAATAATTAAATTCTAAACAATATTGCAAAACAAAGATTGCATTTCATGGTTTACTTCTTGAAATGCTTTGACGATAAGACTCAATAAATAAGTTGTCCAAGAAGAAAAGTTATTGAACTAGTAAACTGTGCCTTGTTTTCTTTAAATTTTGATTAGAACGAACCCAGTGGATTGTTTTTGTCTATCCCACCTTGGAAAATCTTATAAAAATGTCAAATACAGCTTTCAGAAAACATTAAAACAAATCAAGGACGAACTTCTAAAAAATGAGGCACCGTTTACTAGATCGCCTTGTGCTCTTTACAATTGTACAAATTTGAAGTTTCTAACATGAATACTTTTCTAAAAATACGACTTGGAAACTGAAGTGTCAGAAATAGGCAATTAAAATTTTGTGACTTGAAGATATGATCAAGGGAAAACTAAATTATAGGCTCCAGTTTACCTGTTTCTAATTAGAATTTCCAATGAAGTCCATATATTTATGTTTATTTATGTCTTATAGTAAAAGCAAATCTTGTCAACAAAATCTTTATCCTAATTGGTTGAACAAAATCGTTCGCACAAATTTAGTAACCCGTTTCCACAACTTAATAAGTCGTAGGTACTGCTTACGTTTTGTACACAAGATAAAGAGAGTCGTTATTTTATTTCATTTTGTCTCACTGTGTTTCTTTATGGTTCCGTATCTATTTGATCTGTAACACGATAACACGCACTATACGCCGTTTTAAAAAATACAGGGACTGTTTTCTTGAATCTGACCTATATGGTATAAGATGAACTACTTCTGACGTCATCACCACTATACGCTCCGCCTACTGTTCGATTCAATGGAATGTAAAGAAATAAGTTTCGACCACAGCGGAATCACAAATCAACAGTTTTTGTCCTTTCATCGGTTTTTGTGTACTTCAAATTAACTTTGCAAATATTTAACCTTACATCGGTGCCCAACAAATTGTAAATCTTTATTCATCCACACCAGGGTCGTTTGATGACAGACAGATCTGTTTGACGCGGCAGAACAGTGCCATGGCAAAGATGATGCTGTTCTTCACAGGTTGACTTTGATGCGCCAACAATTTATTTAATTGTGTAAGCACAAGTACTCGATTCAGGTACCTCTTCCGTTTATAACCACATCTAGTGACAGCAACATTCATATGTCAGCAGCGACACTGTTTATTACACCTAATCAAAATAATATATAAGATCCGAAATAAGATAAATAACCAATTAAGTGTGAGGATTAAATGGGGATAGTTAATGATAGGTGTTAATCTCGCGAGGTCCCGTAAATTATGCCTTATCCGTCCTGATAAGATGTAAATGAATTAGGGAGATTTATCTTAATGGATATTTCCAATTCATATGCATCTAAATTGTAATGTTTAACATACACTGCTTAATTGCAGACATTGCAGACGAAGATATATATTTAGCATCAGGAGATATATTGAATTTTGATGAAAAAGAGATAAATTTTTGTTGGTCCTTAATCGTTTTATAGTCAAAAAGCCCGTCTGATTTTAAAATTGATTGGTTTTGGCAATAAACAGTGTAAAATCTTTATCCTTTTTGTTCCATGCACTATTCACTGTTACTCGTAATAAGACAAACGGAACCTTGATCCACTCATAATTCCAGTTGACATTTAACTTTAAAACAACCATACCTGGCTCTGAATAACTTGTCTTAACATTTTGTCGATAGACGCACTCACCATTCCGTATGTCCAATTAACTAACTATGTAGTTATTTTACAAGTTTACCTATATCCGAAAAACCCTATACTATATCGCTTTAAGCCCTTATGTTTTGTAAAAATTATTGGGCAGAAAACTATTCTTAATAATGATAACAGATCCAGAAAAATAGCTTCTTTCCGGATCGCTGTTTGAGGTACACCGTTAATAATTAAATCTTACCGAAAACCTGTGTACAAAATTGATTGTTCTTAAAGCTAGTGAAGGATTTTCCCCCAAAAGCTTCTTGAATCGGGATAGTATGTTATCCAGTCTCAATTTATTTATTTATTTATTTGCAATTCTGCTTGAAATAAACTAAGTCTGATATATAGGTACAGAAAAGCTGAGCAATATCAAACATAAAAAAAGAAAATTTTATGAAATTAAATAGGGAACAATAGGATACAAACAACTAAGACACGGATGACAACACAGGTATGATATTAAAGGGATACATTTTATTATAGGGTTTTGAGAGTTAATATACGTTAAACTGTAATATCGGACTTTCAACGAGGGTTATTCCATTCTCACGCCTGATTTTGATTAAATAAAAGATGTTGTCTGTTTTTCCGACTGACTCATGTATATAGGTCTGTTTTTTGTCTGTGTTAACTTGATGAATGTCATTTAATAAAACAGAAGAGACCTTTTAATGCAATCTATTCTGAGTTATACAGACCCTCAGGCGTGAAACAAGAGTCAACATCTTCAATATGACTAAGTAATATAGGTCCATCATAACTAGGCTGAGGTTGACAACATCAACAGAAAATAATATATAACATGACAACATAAAAACGCTACAAACTATATTTAAAATTTCCACCTTCCAGGCATATATTTTTCCACCAATGTTTTGTAGTACGGCCAAAGTTTATCAATATCCGGAAGTTCAGTGTGTTTCGTGTAGAGATCGAATTGCTGAAAATCTACGATCAAGTCCAGCATGTTCCGGTCCGTGTCGTCACACAGATAGTCATAATCTTTTGATGTGTGCCAAGGATAGAAGGAATGGTAGCGGACGATGTAGAAAGCCTCCTCTGGAAGGTAACATTCATTATGTCTCATCACATGATACAAATACTGATCATGTCCCCATACCATAGTAACATTAGACAAGCCACAGTTCTCTCGATACATCCCTAGTCGTGTGTTCAATCCAGGGTTCTCCATGTCTGGGTTCCCATCAAAACTGTCTACACCAAACACTATACTAGTCGATGGTGCACAACCGATCGGATATGAATCACCAACAACTGCCCATTGTGGTTCACCCCATAACGCCATTATCTTTCCTGAAATAAGATAGTGAATGGATAATTATCAAAATTATGTGTTCGAATTCCAGTGGAAGCCATAAAAATTTTGCTTTTGTATTTTTGTAAAAAATATATATTTGCATTATAAAGGCTATAGATGCGTATACCGATTGTGCTCAATAAAGTAATCACCCAATTAAATTACGCTCAGATATGCCCTTATGGATTTTCATCATATTAATTATAACAGAAATTTCTGGCAGTTTCAGAGACGTTGTGTAGACAATCGTTATAAATGTCGTTCAAAACTTAAATTGTTATATGTACGTTCAAACTTTATAGAAATAAAGACTTTACCAATATCGTGAACTAAGCCTGTAACCTGAATCCACGTGTTCTCCGGGTATTTAGCTCTGATTGCCTCCGCGGTTTGGAAACTGTGGTATATGTTTGGATCGTGGATGTCTGGATCGCTTTCATCTACCACCTCGTTCAGCATCATCAAGGCTTCCGTGATACTAAATTCCCCATGGTCAAATTTACACCATTCTTTCCTTTTCTTTGTAGCGAATTCCAGAGTCTGGTTGATGTGCATTTCATGATAACATCGCCTCACATAATCTGGACATTCGCCGTCAGCAAAATTACGCAATCCGTTGGATGATTTTGGGTCCGAGTGATAATCCGAATGGTCAGACCTCTTCAGAGTTTTGTTAGATCCAGACGAAGAAATGAAGGTGGACATTTTAATTTCACCCCCAAATAACGCAATAGCCTTTTCGGCGGTAGGTCTACTTGATGTAAAATTGGGTTGTTCGCTCTGCTGTTTCATACACTACAAACTAACCTGAGATGTTCGTTTTGCTCTTTGTTTGTAGACTACGAACCAAGCCGATGTGTTGTATTTATATGTGAGACCTGTATGGCTAATTTAGAGAATTTCAGCGATGAAACCAAGCGTTAACAGTAAACAAACACAAAGGGTTACATGCATGACCGAAGTTAGCGTTAAATATAATATTAAGATGCGTCTTTTATCACCATACCTTGATCTAATAAAGTAGAGCATGTCGGGATTTTATCGTTCAAAACCTTTTATATCCGAGAATAGACTACCATTGTAAACGTACACTGTAAAAAATATTCCTTAACATGTTAAGGAATATTCCCCGAATAAAGCACCAGCGGAATATTCCATGATTTTCAAAGAATATGACATGGAATTTTTCGTAACCTGTTAAGGATAATCCATAAATATGTTTGGAATAATGGAATTATGTTCAACGAGAATACATCGTTGAAGTAGGCATAACAGCTTCACTATCAAATAGCTTAGTGTATGAAATGCATAATACACAAATGGTGTAATTCCGAACACTGAGAACTTCATGTTAGCTCAACGCTTCGATACTTCATTTTGTTACCATCAGGATATATATGCATCCAAAGTATATGTTACATAGTTACAGTTAACTAATTTACAAAATTGCAATATGTATCTGGCTGTGCATATATCATAGCTTGTCTGTCAGATTTAACTAGAACTTACTAGAATGTCCATCTAGTAACCTGTTAAAAAAAAAAATTACACAGTCGCACAGTGATTGTCTCGTTCTGGTTTAACCTCGTAGTCCAATAATATTAGCTTCCAAAGAATATGACGATGTAAAATATGCATTTGTGCAATTTCGAATTTTTTATATAAATTTCTTTCTATATACATTACATTATATTGGCACAGCAAATATGATGTTGCGTTTATCATCGAATGTCAAGTGATGCCACCTAAAAATCAAGAAAACGTAAGTTACCATACTCGGGCTGTGCGTTTAAATGAACTACACGTTAACTGTAAATTGTTATATTGCCTAAGCCATTGGAATACCGAAGATGACCAAATTAAAATATTTACACTCTATCCGCTACTTGTATAGGGAAGTACCCGTGTAAAGACATTAGACAGAAAGTGTGTTTTATGTCGTTTAAGAATGACCTGTCAAGATCTATCAAACGAATTGACACGACATGTGGAGAAGGACGCGTAGACTAATTACTTCAAAGGCTAAAGCCAATTGATACAATCTTGTTTGGTCTCTTGTCGGATAAGGAGTGAAAGCAATTATTCTGGTTTAGGATTATCAGAGCTTATGTCAATTAATCTGAATTTAGGGCCGTGATTTTGGTTAATCAAAGACTGGTCAGAATGAGTTGGTCTGTGGCTTTTCTCATTAGCCAAACAAATGCATTCTTGCCAGAATGTTTGTAAAATGTTTCTCCCCTTGAGTTTACCTTATATCCCAGCGTGCTTTTGTTATGTTGCTGATCTTTTATCTAGTATTTTTCTTTGACGAGATCACCGTACCATCTGAAAAGCAACCTCATTCACAACTATATCATATCGTTCAAATGCACCAATTTATTTTTTTATAAAGTTGGTAGATTTACTTGCCGGTCGAATCTTTCCAGAACTGACACGAATTAGGCTGCCATTGTACGAATTCGTTGTTCTGTTCAATGTGTATTGCCATTATTATAGCAGTTTTTATTTAATTATTTTGTTTTTTATTTATTAAGCTTTGGCATTACAGGCAGGAAGGGCACACATGTGTGGGACACCTGTATAAAGTGACCCCCGTAGTAGCACCAAATTAATCATTTAAAGACATAAAGATCAATAAAAGACCAGCAGATGTCATATACATAAATAATAGTTATTATAAGAAATGTGTCGCAACAATAACTTCACTTGACTGATTGAGACACTTAGTAAAGCATTCGGAATGTTTGGAGCCACATATGAGACAGATATTTTAAGTTGCTTAACCCCATGCAAAATATGGAAATGGAATTTTTTATGTCATATGACGCCCTTTCAGGCCTGTTGTCGGAACGTTTGTCCGGCCTGTATCTGGTTTACCATTGATTAACGCTTTTAAAACTTGAATGCTTCATTTTTTTCTATTTATGCAGATATGCAACATAAGAACAATTAGGAAATTCCGAATAAATTATGCATAATGGCTGTGTATTCAATTTAGGGTTTGTTACAGCTTGGCTAGATCTGAATTACTATTAAACTTTGGCTTTGAAACTGACATACTAAATTCCGTTTCATTTCCAGATCAGCACGGTAAATATCAGAATTAAGTTCAAATTCCCCCCCCCAGCTCTGTACATGTTGTATATCGCGACCATTTAACGTAGGCTTTTGAAACTTGCCTCTATACTCTATACTCTTCGTCACGGTAAACTGTTAATTTGGTTTTGTTCTATGTTCGCATCCTGTTTTAGCTGCGTGTTGGTTCCAATTTAACATACGCATTTGAACCATGTATGCTGTTTTCTACAATCAAAATGGCGCAAATGCTTACATAAATTATCCAAATTGACTTTTTTAATATCATATTTTACGAGCTCTGTCCGGGCTGTGTCTTTGTTACAAATTAGGTTTCTTACTCACAGCATCAATATCTGCAAGATACGACAAAATCATGGAATTATGTAGTTTCCCCTGCAATAGTGCAACAGAAAAAGAGTGCCCCAATTATCAAGGAATAAATAGCGTCTGTACATCACAAAGCATAATGTCACTGAAAAACTAGATAGCAATCTCATGGTTACAACATTATAGCAGCAATTGTAATGTTTTGAATCCTATCAAAAGGGGAAGGGGCGTATTATCAACAGATCTCTGCTTTATTACTTTTTCCTTGTTAAAATGAACCATTCATTAATTAAAATTTGCGAATTCATGTTTTAGTGAAACCGATATAATAACAGTAAAGAGCGATATAAAGTGTACTTGGTTGTTCTATTTAAATGAAGCGAACAATCCGACGTAACTACGTACTGATATTTTGTTGAGAGAACCTTGCTCATTAATACAGCAATCGGTTCACTGCAATACTCAGTTAAATACTGACTGACCGCCTGTACTGTCCATTTACATTAAATGTCTTCTTCTCAGGTTAGCATTGGATTGGATTACATAAATATTTTGACAACAAATAAATATCCCATTTCATGTATAAATTTGTGATGTTTTTAATAGTTTGTATTTCTGTATTGAAAAACACTTCATGCGCAATCAGGCGTTCATGTAATCGATAATATTGCAACAGACTCAACCCGAATTCGTTTACACGTTGAATTATCTTAGGCGCTGTCTGTATTTCTTTTTAAATTAGATTCGCTTGCTGTTGTGATAGCTATTGAACTTAGACATTGAGCAATCCATAAGAGCTAATATAATTCAGCTTAGAGATGACGAGTCAGTAAGACGGCCGAATTAATGCGTTTCAATATTCATAAAGACTTTTCCAATTAACTATTTGGTACTTTTTGTGTTTGCCTTCAAATGAAACATTGTCCACACCTTTCACTTTAGCGTCCTCGTAAATTATGCGACGCGAACAACGGATCACAAGGGAAATATCAAAGGTTTTTGTCCAATGATACAATTACATTTAATGTAGGACGAGTCTTGTAATTCTGAGTTAGTTAGTATTACAGGCGACTTCACAAAAAGGGAAGTTGTTTATTGGTATTTTGCTGTTTGAATTTACCGTCTTCTAGGCGTCTTGTGTTAACACTTTGGTGGAGACTTCTTGACTTTATTACTGAAGAATATAGGCCTACCTGCAAATAACTAGTTTAATTCTTTGTCATGTTAATCGGTTAATCTGCTAAGCGTTGTTATTAGTTTAACACAATCGGCATACAACGACGTTGAGGGGACAGTTGCTCGAAGCGCTATTAAATTAATCAGCTATTAGATGATGTCACGCCATCTTGTAGATCTATCTCTAACCCGGTATTTGCAGTTTAAGCTGATAGCGGCTAATCATATTTAGAGCAACTGGGCTCAGGTTACTTGCGTTCAGTTGGTGTGGAAAACAGTGGTAATAAAAAGTGCCTTTTCTGTTTGTTGTATTTTGTTTTTTTCTACTTTAGATTTTTACCTACTTTTAATATCGTCTTTTCTTGACTAAAACAGGTCCTTTAGTCAATGAGGTAAGGACGAAACTTCAGTGTTAACAACTGCCTTCATATACCACTGATGGAATGGAATTATAACTAACTTGCACGCATGCATGTCATAACAGATACGCCTTTGTAGACAGTTCTATAAATTAGGGTCCCCGAAAATATCCGATATTGATGCCATACAAATAAAGGATTATCAAATCTGCCGACTGACTGGATTCACGCGTCGACGATATAATCTCTTCTGGCGCCACTTCTGTTATGGAAAAGTCAGCGATATAATTACATTGTAAAGCCGATAACTTCGCTTATGACAGATTGTATGGCGTACTTGTTCATTACATCCCTGGTCAACCAAGCTGTATGGCTTTAGATGGATTATCATACAAATATCTCATCCATTCGGGATTTCACCATACATTATGAAAACGCGTAGTTTCAAGTCTCCTTTAGGCAGCATACTGGTCCAGGAAAACAAGGGTCATAACTGTGTGAATATTTGGGGATCTACTTTCTAAAAGCTTTCCCACTTCGAGTTTTGTAAAAAAAAAAAAAATCTTTAATTTTCTTAAATTTGATTAAAACCCTTAATCTCTTTGGTGATTTTCACAGTTTCTACACCGATAGACTACTTTGCGGATTTCTCTGACGAATTTAAATTTCAAGCTTCTTTTCAGCGGGTTCTTGTCAATGTCTGTATCACCAAGGCTTGTTCTCGCGGAAGGCAAGTCTCGCGAGAACTGAATGTATTCGCATTTTTACCTATATCTCACTGTACTTGTATAAAGCTTTAACTGCCTGATGCTGGTTGACCACGAGTGATTGATTGGTGTTTTACCCCTACTTAAGGGTAGTTTATTTGTTTGGCGGCGGTGTTTGCCATCACTAATTGACAGTAGCGCATTTAAATGCGCAGTCTTTTCGTATAGTTCGTTAATATTCATTCAGTGAGAAGAAAGACACATTTGCCGACTACTCTCCAAACAAACTGATCTTAGTCAGCATTTGATTAAATCCGAAAGCAGTCTTTCCTCCATGATTTACGTACAGCCCGGTTGGTCATAAACCAGGACAATGTTGGTGTACGTAGTGATATTCGCTAAAACGGTGTAAATAATGCGGTCGTCGTCAGCAAATAACAGCTGTATAAATACACCGGGACTATGCTATAATGCCATTCCGCTGTAAATCAATGCAATTCCCTTGTTAAAGATACCTCAATTAAACAAACGAACACATTTTTTCCCCACAATAATGCTGTTCGTTGATCAGTTATTGGGATTTAATCCGGTTGGTCTAACATTTCGGACTAATACATTTTGTGGAAAAGCTGATAAAATGGATAGGTGCAGAGTATTTTAGCCTTCCCATTTCAGAACCTGTGTTAAACAGGCCTACATCAATCAGGACAAATCCATTTTGGTAATTCCTCGTCTTATTTTAATATATCTCGAATGGTAACCTGTCACACACATAATTGAGGTATACGGGAAAAAAAAGGCTCCTTAATAAACAATTTGTTTATAGGCCTTTTACCCATCACATACAAGTCAGACTGGTAATATCATTTTATGCAACATTGTTGTTTGTTTGATTGGTGTTTAATGCCCCACTTAGAGCATTTCTCTCAAATGACGGTGTGCAAGCCCAATGTGTGGAGGACACCGCGACCTTGACGCCACTGGCAGCAAACAAGGACAAGACGGGACAAATACAGGACGATCACAGGTAGATACCCTGATGGGACTGAGATTACATATATGCATATACAGACTTACGTCTTAATCTCAGTCATGGCGGGCCATTCATCTAAATCATACT
>JAVFBX010242282.1:0-10364 GCA_034783855.1 Mopalia kennerleyi | reverse complement strand
AAGAGAGGCTTATTGGATTCAAACTCTTCAAACTTTGTATCCACTGGGTTTCAATTGGGAACCAGGTAAAGGGTTTAGAAAAGAAATAATTCCATTTGTTTTATCATTGGTTTGATAAACTTTTTTGAATAAGATGATATAATCCCATAATCCTATATATCGCAAGGTAATTAATAAAGGATGTCGTACATCGAATACATTAGCACTACCACAGGAAAACAAACAATTGACAGAGGATTCAAAGCCCTCTTGTAAAGCTATACCATTTGAAAGGGGGACACTGTTGTCGTTATAGTATAATAACGGCTTTTTGAAATAGCGTCACAAACGTTTATTCTTAGTTACGTTTTTTAACAAACCCCTTATTTCGACCTTTATGACTCCAGAGCACAGCCTTCAATGTCCCCTTCCCAACATTCGAAAATCCAGTTGTCTTCGGAATCAGGGCGGATAATCTTGAATGTGATCAGCCTTAATTATGGCGAAATCCCGAATAGAAAAAAGTATAATATCCACTCGCCTAACACAATATAACGCTTATATGTCTATGTCTGTTTTACATGTATTGATGAAAACCCACACAAAAGCGTCAGGGTAAAATTTCAACAGAATTGCTGTTTTGCTCTATATTTTACACCAACAAACACCACAAGCTGAAGTGTTGGCACCACTATATGATTTGGTTGACATCCGCTGTAATGTAACTGATACATAAGACCTGCCAGAGCCGACAAAATAAAGGATCACACCGAAATATACTAGTATATAGAAGTTTTGTTCTCGAATGGTTAAACGTGTTGTCAGTATATTTTTGTATCCAGAGGTTTTAGATGTACCAACCGACGACCTAGATAATAACCTGTGTGTTCTACAGGGTGCAGTTTTACATGCAACATTATATGTAAGGCTCTGTCAAATGTTCGACTTTATTAGACGGAAATTCAAAGTAAGATTAGGTCATGTGTATAATGTAGGCCAGAAACTGGTTGGTATTTATATTAGGAAAGACAAAAATTCATGAACTGTGGTATATGAACTTGTAGTGAAGGCCCCTACCAGCTTCGTAATATAGTGGCTACATACACCAAATCATCATTGACATACATACAGCAGCTGCATGTGTCATGGAGACATCTTGTTGTTGTTGAAGTATTGTTTCCCCGAAAAAGTGGGCTTGGACGAAAATCAAAAGATTCCAAATTCAGCAGCGAAAACTTAATTAAAAAAAATGTGATTCATACTAAGGCTATCAGTGAGAGAAAATCGATCAACTAACGTGGACTTTATCTTATATACCATATCATTTGGTCAATTTATTCCTCATTTCCTCTTATTGTATCACAGTATAAAACTACAGTACTTAAAAATTGCATGGGTAAAAACCGTGCAATGTCCACCCCTTAAAATGTATCTCAAAAACAAAAAAAGATATATAACTAAGTTTCATCTTTTTTAATTCTTTGTATTGAGAAGAAGTGTGCAAAAAAATCATTGTTGAAGGTACAATGATGACCAAGAGTAGCTATGTCAGCGAAACATGAAAGCAGTAGAAACAGCTAATAAATATTTCAAACATAACTATAATAATATTAACATGTTGTTAGGGCCTATATGAGTACATTGGGAAACCCTTAGTGTTATAGACGGTTGGCATCATATCAATGAACAATCCATAATCACGGCATTACACGCGTCATATCAGCGATTCACCCTTTATCACGGCGTAAAACGCCTCATATCAATGAACAACCCTAACCACGGCGTAAAACGCGTCATATCAATGAACAATCCTTAACCACGGCGTTAAACTTCTCATATCAGCGATTAACCCTAAATCACGGCGTAAAACGCGTCATATCCGTGAACAATCCTTAACCTCGGCGTAAAACGCGCCATATCAATGAACAATCCTTAACCACGGCGTTAAACGCCTCATATCAGCGATTCACCCTAAATCACGGCGTAAAACGCGTCATATCCGTGAACAATCCTTAACCACGGCGTAAAACGCCTTATATCAATGAACAATCCTTAACCACGGCGTAAAACGCCTCATATCAATGAACAATCCTTAACCACTGCGTTAAACGCCTCATATTAGCGATTCACCCTAAATCACGGCGTTTAAGGTGTCATATCAATTAACTATCCTTAACCACGGCGTTAAACGCATCAAACCAGCGATTCTCCCCTAATCACGGCGTAAAACGCCTCATATCAATGAACAATCCTTAACCACGGCGTAAAACGCGTCATATCAATGAACAATCCTTAACCACGGCGTAAAACGCGTCATATCAGCTATTCACACTAAATCACGGCGTAAAACGCCTCATATCAATTAACAATCCTTAACCACGGCGTAAAACGCGTCATATCAATGAACAATCCTTAACCACGGCGTAAAACGCGCCATATCAGTGAACAATCCTTAACCACGGCGTTAAACGCCTCCTATTAGCAATTCACCCTAAATCACGGAGTTAAAGGTGTCATATTAATGAACTATCCTTAACCACGGCATAAAACGCCTCATATCAATGAACAATCCTTAACCACGGCGTAAAACGCGTCATATCAGTGAACAATCCTTAACCACGGTGTAAAACGCGTCATATCAGTGAACAATCCTTAACCACGGCGTTAAACGCGCCATATCAGTGAGCAGCCCTTAATCACGGCGTTAAAGGCGTCATATCAATGAACAACATTTAATCACGGCGTTAAACGCGTCATATCAATGAACAACATTTAATCGCGGCGTTAAACGCGTCATATCAGTGAACAACATTTAATCGCGGCGTTAAACGCGTCATATCAATGAATAACATTTAATCATGGCGTTAAACGCGTCATATCAATTAACAACATTTAATCATGGCGTTAAACACGTCATATCAATGAACAACATTTAATCACGACGTTCAACGCGTCATATCAATGAACAACATTTAATCATGGCGTTAAACGCGTCATATCAATGAAAAACATTTAATCGCGGCGTTAAACGCGTCATATCAGTGAACAACATTTAACCACGGCGTTAAATGCGTCATATCAATGAATAACATTTAATCATGGCGTTAAACGCGTCATATCAATTAACAACATTTAATCGCGGCGTTAAACACGTCATATCAATGAACAACATTTAATCACGGCGTTCAACGCGTCATATCAATGAACAACATTTAATCATGGCGTTAAACGCGTCATATCAATGAACAACATTTAATCATGGCGTTAAACGCGTCATATCAATGATCAACATTTAATCACGGCGTTAAACGCGTCATATCAGTGAGCAGCCCTTAATCACAACCTTAAACGCGAATCCATCAATCTATGAGTTTAATATGTAACAGTTAAACGCGTTATACAACCCTTAACTTAAATGGTATTCTCTATGCTGTTAAAATACCGATACAATCAATTTTCCTCAAAATTTTTCACAGATACAGTAAGGCGAATTGGAAAGCGTACGATTGTATAAACATTTTTAACAAGATTTTAGAACAAATAAAAAGGGACACATCAAATAGACCAGCCTTCATTTTGTAAAACATGCTGAATATTAAAACAGAGTTTTCTCTATAATCTACATAGATCGATTCTGCTGAACAGTGAGATACCGCCACGTGATCAAAGAGGGATCAAACTCATCATCTTGAAGCTCCGCTTTAATACCTGTAATAGTGCATCTCGTACGTTACGTCGGGGTCGCCTGTCCATCGAGACAACAGTCTGACCTGTATTATAACTTTTCACATTTTCACAACAGCTACTCTTATAAGAAAGGGGACTATGTATTCGTTCAAATTTATGAGTATAAGTCCATACTTAGGATTTTACCACGAATAAAGCATCGATACCTTACACTAACATATCACACAAAAATGCTTAATGTTATAAGCAATTAAACAGTCGGATTGTTGTTTCCAATACACCTGGATGAGAGTCTCTCGAAACCCGAGAACTCGGACAGAATAAAAAACGACCAGTGTGTCCATGAGGATAATCTCTTGTGTGCAATTGTTGAATGGATCAGGTCGTTTAATCTGCTTCAACAAATTATTTGCTTAAACCCCGTGTACCTCCCCTATTGTACCGGTCAATGGGGGAAATCGCCTTATCTAGATGTCTGTTTTACAACTGCCAGAGATCTCGCCGACAGGACGTTAGGGATCCGAAACCAGATATTATACAAGTGTATAAAATGTCAACTGTAGAACGGTTAACAATTGAATTAAACATATATGTTATCGTTACGTCATTCTGCTTTTTTACTTATACTAAATTCCCCCCAGAGGCTTTAGAAACGGGTTCTAGATCTATAATACAGAGCGTTACATATAAACATAATAGTTTCACTCTTCACATATACCTTAACTTGAAGGCTCTATGTGTAACAGATATAGTTTTATTTTCATTTATCAGAAGCCGTTATTAAAGCATATGTTAGCTCTTAAAACTAACATTTCCAAATAATTGGGGGATTAAATATTAAATTTAATTATTATTTGGAATAAATACAAGTATATATTTTATTAAGAAACCAGTGTCTCGGAGATCGCTTCGAACAAGAAATGATTCTTATCGACGTGGTCTCCAATCTAACAGACAAAACGAACTCTTTCTGACGTATTAGTAGTAATTGTCCTGTCTTGGTTTTTTTGCATGTTGCCAGTAACGCCAAGGGTGGTTTTCACAATTGTGCTGCACTCCAATATATAAATGATATAACCCTGAAGTACTAACTAGATTAGCAGCGGTTTCATCTAATTGCTCTAGCACGTGTCCGTTTTTGTCGAAAAAAATGATAAAGCAGCTGTTTTCGAAGGGTTAAATAAAATGCCATCAAACAGTTGTTCACAAAAGAGTCTATCGAACACCTCTGACCTTCTTACGCTGTCTGTAGGAGGTACAATCCACTAAATCTGGTGGAACCTGAGGTGATGTGATAACAGCATGCGACCAGCCCAATGTTGTTAAGGGTTTGTTAGACTGATTGGTATTTAAAATCGCACTAAAGGTCATTTATAGGAATCAGGGATTCGGAACTGTGACATATATCAAAGGAAGATCAGTATAGCCATGCCGGCACGCTAACATCAGTATCGGGCCACTCATGTGTACATTCTCGTGGCGATTTGTAATAACGAGTTTAGGGGATTCCCCTATTTCGCGTAGTTTTGATTGGTCAACAGGTTAATATTTCCCGCAAATAATCAAAATGCTGCAAATACTGGAAATCAGCATAGGGCATTATATACCCTGATTGTACAGTGAGGATGCACCATAAGATAATGAGCGATTGTACTTTGTATATATACTTCTAGTCGATGATATAGACTAAAGTATAGCCTAACTTGGTTATTTCGAACAATTAAATAAAAATCCGAGTCAGCAAGTATATTATTGAAAGGAAATGCCTACGATATCCTGTTGAAGCGTACTTGTACATACCGGGGAGTCCCGTCACCGGATAAGCAGAATATCCCTAGAACAGCCATTTTCATTAATAAACATAACAGCCCAGAGCGTAATTGAAGTCATACTATTTATTATGTTAAACAAGATACGCTCTTAAATACCTGTATCAGGCACTTACTCTCTATATATTTTGCGTACCATTTGCGCTGTTAGAAATACCAGGGGATATATGGATTGCTTATCACAACAAGGAGCCGACATTAAGAAAATATATATAATGATACAGGGACTTAAAATAACACCATGCAAAATAAATTCCCACATCATTGAGGAGTCTTTTTTTTCAATTCCAATCGCGCAAAATGATTTTTTTTTTTTTAAATTTTAAAGACAACTTCTGTCAAACTCTATATCCGAAACGGTTCTGGGTCTGGGTTGTACCGAGATAATAAACAGTTCAATTGGGTTGGAAACAACATATATATCAGCTCCTCCTCGTTGTGTATTAATAAACCACAATCCAGTACTAAATCGCGTTCAAATGCTCATAAACAACTATAGATACTTCGCAGTCTTAACATGTCACCAACAGGCCTGGGAGATGTCATGACATTAAAAGATCTCCTTCGAGGCTCGCCCGATTTCCTTAACATTATAAAAAACGACTAAAAAGATATCAAAATTAGGTTTTCAGAACTGGATGGACAGAACACAATACAGTACTAAACTGCGTTCACTGTGGTCAAGACAAATCATTGCACCAAATAGCCAATGAAAAGACGGATAATACGGCTCGTAAGGAAATGAATATATTGTCACTACAAGAATAGCAGCTCTTTGATTGGCCACGTAAATCAACCATTTGCTGTTGATTGGAGCAGACTACTGCCATATTTAAACAGTTATTTTGAGGTTTTACGACATACATTTAAGGTTATTTCACGGCATGCCAGCCCAGTGGTAGAGGCTATAATTCCCCTCGATGTCGCTGGCACCAATCTTATGTCGCAATACACGGACATGCCGAACAGATCGCCTTAGTGTAGCCCCTTAGCCGTGGGAGCAGCAGGGAACAGATCGCCTTAGTGTAGCCCCTTAGCTGTGGGAGCACCAGGGAACAGATCGCCTTAGTGTAGCCCCTTAGCTGTGGGAGCACCAGGGAAACCAGGAGGATCATTTTGGGTCGCCGGTCCGGTTTACATGCGATTTCACGCTACACCGGAGTTAACTTAGATCTAGGTTCAATCAGACTGGACCCACTAAAGATATCTATCAAACTGCATAAATAATAAATAAGTCAAGAGGTATTTGTCCAGGTGTAATACACACACGTCTTTCGTTTTTTATTCGACTGAGGTGCTTGGGTACCGATGTAACGGTAAAATAACATAACAGACTCTTCACAACAATAGTAAAAAATAATTCACGTATATTCGATCTAGATTTCAACAGATTATGAATGTGTAATTATTCTGTAAATAACAAGTTTTAATATCAGTTCTACTAGTGACTGCCACGGTCTGGACAACTTGACATACTCTTGTAAACATGCGGAAATCTATTTAACTAATCACACGGACGACGGCTTCACCTAGAGTTATCAATCTGTACATGGAATCTATTTGAGGGATACCCCATAGGTGATCGCTTATGAAGAAGGGATTGATACATCACCGTATCTTAATACGTTTCTTTCTAAATAATCTTAATAGTAATTTAAACTTTCTAGTCTATTTCAAACATTAATTACTTCCATTAATCTGATTTCAGTTTTTGAACATTCAGGTCATAAAATTGACGGATTGGTGTGTAACGCCACACTAAGGTTATTTCCCTTGAATGAGCGTGATCGGACCAGCCTTTTATACCCACTCCTCACACAAGGTTAATGCACCACTAGACTCGACTAGAGCTTAGTAAAACAATTGGGTTGCTTGAACCGTGCCACTCTTAAACAGAGGACCCCTCAATTAAGCGAGTTCAATCCACAATGAACACAATAATATACGATATTTTATTTTATTTCAACTTGTCAAATAAGACAGTTTTGAATCCACAAAACAATTACAGCCACAAAACACTTTCAAATCTCCTTATAAATTACCACTTCTTTTGCATTCTTATTCAACTTCACTAAACAATCTAGCATTTTATCGAACTATACAGTACTCCACATTTGAACTCAAAATCTCCAGAACCAAAACGTAGCTGATAATTTTTCAAATAGCACTGAGGACAATAAGTTAAATTAGTTTAAAACAAATAATTTAATCAATCATTAATCACCAGACACTTGTTTATCACATCAGGTGTTGTACTACACAATATTCATTGAAATCACTTTATTTCAACGATTTGACAAACTTCTACATGTACATGTAGCATATGCTTTTGTATCATTATTTCTAGTAGGATTCGAGACTGTCTATACTGTTCATGTAACTGAAGACATTCAACATGGGCAGAAAACCCCCTGCTTTGCATTCTAGGATTTTTAGATTCTTTATTCAGTATATGGAATAATGGTAGTTTTGGTTAAGAGCTATTTTCAATACCTACATGTAACCTGTAAAACAATGCTTAAAACCATATTTGATTCCACCAAAGAAAATGCAGGCACCAGTTAACTGGTAAAACAGAATCTTAATACTTCGGATACTGTTAAATATCACAGAGAATTCTTGGTGGATCTCAAAATGGTGAAGATGTCAAGACAGATTACAGAGCTGTTGTGAGGTCAGAGTCGGAAATATAGGTGAAATTTAACTGTTGTGTTCGTTAAACAGGTGGACGGACAGACATACTGTACGGCCGCCATATATTAGCTCCTGTAGACACGGACCACTGCAAATAACCATAATATTATTTTGTGTAGATGTGAGACACACAGACGGACACACACCATGATTGACACATATACCCCTGCTTAATACACGTCCACATGCAGACCACTTAAAACAGTGCAAATATGACAGATACAGACAGATAAGTGTGGATGTTGGATATCCTCCTTACAAAGACTACAACACTTCACTGGTATTGTACATTCGCATCTGTTAAACTTGTACAAAGATTTTACATTAATTCCTGATGAACAATAATACAATTAGTTCTACGATATGCTTGAATTTATTTGAAGTCCAATTTGAAAATAAACTATAGTCCTCAGATATAGAAATCACAATCCGAACTGGGAAGTACAGCATCAGGAACTGTTTGGTCTGTATTTTTAGGACTGGCCCTTCTCACAAATGACGATCTATGTCCATTTTTTAGCCAGGGATGTTGTAAAATTTGAGTGGCTGTAAGTCTTTCTGAGGGATCCCTCCTCAGCAAACTTTTTATCAGGCATTTAGCCCTCGTTGATAAAAAATCAGGAACAGTAAATTGTCCTTGTCTGACTTTTCTAAAGAGTGCATTCAACTCTGTATCATGGAAAGGATAACGTCCAATAAGCATTGTATACAGCATCACTCCCAAGCTCCAAATATCTGCCGCTTTTCCCGAATAGCTCTGACTACCGTTCAGTATCTCCGGACCCACATAAGCTGGACAGCCATGTTTGTCTGTCAATCTGTCGTCACCGTCCTCACCACAAACATAAGCGTCTTCCAAACCTTCCAGTTTCAGAATTTGTCTGCAAACAAAGAAGTTAAAGTTGTTATATTGTTGTCTTAAAATGCAGTTATCATCAAGTACATTTATTTGGTACATGTATCTGGACAACATTTGGTCTACATGAGAACTTGTCTGTAGTTTTCTGCTGAATATGAGACAATAATCAAGGACATCTTTCATTTAAACAGGGGGCCTCAAATGGCCATTAACTGCCTTAATGATATGGAGACCCCATTCTGCTTAAAATTTAGTCCACTGTACAATTTAAACACAGGTCTGATAAGAACCCCAAGTAACAGTCACAGTGGTAATCAATCCACCTACACCCATCAAGAATTGTTTAATATTGGAGATAAAGTGGCCTCTTTGTGCACATCAGTTCATAAAACATTTATGTGTGGTGAATTCGAATGATGTTTATATAAGGACTCATTTCAAGGTTTGTAGGTAGGTATGTGTTATGTATGCAAGGTTCTGTTACAAAGATCATTTCATCAGATTGATGAACTGTCCTAGATGAAGCCAACACAAAAAAACAACAACCCAGATTTAAAACAAAAACATGTCCTTGAAATTCAAAAAAATCTGAACACGACTGTTCCTTGTCATGGTTGCTAAGATGCGCGTGGTTCTTGGTCATTGGTTCAGAATCAGATGGACTACGCCTCAACAAGCCCATTATAAATAAATATAACAACTTTTCAGCTTTTTCAGAGCTAGTAAATAATTTCTCACGTTAAAAATGAGGATATGTCATGTTATCACCAGCTTTATAACTGGTCTTTGTTTTATCTTTGTATGAATCAGCCTTCTCTGTCATTCAATATTCTGTGTATATCGTTTAGAAAAACAACCCAGCATTATCACCAAAAAGCCTCAGGCAAGAAGACAGGTTTTTAAATGATATGCTTTGATAACCACAATTTTATTTTTGTGGATTTTTTTCCTTATACAGGAGCGTTAGCCAATCATATACTTTGTGACTTTGTATAAAATAAAAAAAATCTTTAAAGTTAAAGGAATAAAGAGTATCCTTCAAATACCCAGTACACAATGAGATACATGAAAAATGCATTACGACCTTTATTTTATATGGAGTTAATAAAATGGAGGGGAGGGGGAGGTGAAAGGAAAATACGGCAGAAAAACACAGCAAACATGTATCAACATGATTTTTTAAATATTTGAATTGTTTTTCTTATCGTGTAAATGTACATATAATTGTGCATCAATTGCGTTTGTTTGTTTGTTTGATTGGTGTTTAACGTCGTACTCAAGGGTATTTCACTTATATGACGACGGAGACAAAAATA
>JAVFBX010242271.1:0-10364 GCA_034783855.1 Mopalia kennerleyi | reverse complement strand
AGTATAATAGGGAAAATACATGTACATGTATCTCAATTGGAATGCTTGGGTTAATAAGACAGTGGTTCCTATTACCCATTGAGCCCCGTGGGGGAGCGGGTTGGCCAGTCCTGCAGAATACTCCCTCGGCTTCCTCGGTGGATCATAAGAGGCGAGAAAAAAGGAGGAGCTTTTTGTTTCCCTGGTGTTCTCAGAGCTAAAGGAAACAGGAAGCTGATCTGTTTGTACGTTTTATTTTTGTCTCCGTCCTCATATAAGCGAAATACCCTTGAGTACGACGTTAAACACCAATAAAACAAACAAACAAATCTATTTATTGGACAGCTTTTTTAGTAAAGATCCAAAACTTCAATATATGTACTATTTATGATATATAGTTCTCTGATCCCGCTACAGTTTGCACAGCTCGGAAACACACAGCTGGAGAGTTCTCCGATTTAAGAAGAACCATTCTACGACTATACACTTTATTTTGAACAGCTTTTAAATTCAAAGATGTAATACAACCCATTCTGAACTGCCCTGTCGTTCTACTGTATTTTAGACAGCTTTTGAATTCAAAGATTTAATATAATCCATGCTGAACTATTATATAATTATATAAGATAGGTCTATAAACTATCTTATATGTGTGTTGCTGTACATATGTATATATACCTTACTGCAGAGGTCCCCTCACTCGCCTGAAGAAGCTGGTGTGAACTACAGGCGAAAGCTAGTGTGACAAAAACAACAACTTATGGTTAGTCTCAAAGGTGCTACCTCATCATTATTGAAAGTTAATTTGTATATAAGACTAACACGGCTATCCTATATTTATATAATTCTATTATATTTTGGACAGCTTCTAAAGACAAGGATTCAAAGCTTAAATACTATATATGCTCTGCAATGAGATTCTAATACATTTGGGCCAGTTCTTGAACAATCAGAACCAGAGACTTACCACTTATGCTTTAAACTATTCTACTAGATTTTGAACAGCTCCCAAACAGGCAGAAACACGGCTTAATCACTTAGCTAGATTATTCCAGAACTTCTACTAGATTTTGGTCAATTGTCCGAGACATCGGGAGTAACAAAACCAGTGTGCTGTGCTTAAGGTCTTGCTGGACCCCTTGGTCGAGTTTCAGAACACCCGCTGTATTTAGTCTATTATACAGAAGAGTATAAATCTGAACCATATATATGTATATATTTGTAGACAGCTTGAAAACTTAGGATTACATATTTATAAATGTTGTGAAAATCCAATTATTATTTCTAAAAATATTTCAAAATTAGTAAATGTCTACAGGAAAAAATAGACTGAATTTTTCAAGGTTTATTTCTCGAAGTGCAATAATGATAACACTCAATAGATTAATTGACCTAGTAAGATATTCCTTGAACTAGTAAACGGTACCTCATTTTTTTTAAAATTTGGATTAGATCGATCAGTTGATTTTGTTGTCTATCCTACCTTGAACAGTCTGATAATAATGTAAAATCCAACTTTCAGAAAACATTAAATAAAAGACAAGGACAAACTTATAAAAAATGAGACTCCGTTTACTAAATTGCATCGTGCTCTTCACTTTGAAGTCTCTTCCATGAATAGTTTTCTAGAAATGCGCCATGAAAAATGTAGCGTCTGCTTAAAACTGAAGTGCCAGAAATAGGCAATTAAAGTTTTGCGACTTGAATACTTGATCATGGGGAAGCTGAATTATAGGCTAAAGTTGAACTGTTTGTAAATAGAATTTCGATTTATTTTTTTCACCGACATATAGTTCAAATACTTAACTTGCAATCTAAGCGATAAAAAAAATTTGGTTCATTTTGAGCCCAAGGGGTCCAGCAAGACCGTAATAGTTTCAAGTTCTGCTTGGAAACGGATTGGAGCCAACCGGACGGACGGACGGACGCTGATCATACCATATGATAATACGACCGATTTTCATTGGGCGTATAAAAACTAGAATATGCTACTCCCAGCAAAAGGATCGAGATTTGGGGAATGCGATGAAACAAAACTGAGACAAAAGTAGAGACGAGGTGGAGCCCAGATAGAAAGAGTCAGTTAGAGAGAGTTTATAACCAGCAGAATTATCAAACTACGCTCATAACATACAGCGGGTTTTAAAAAAAAATTATATATATGTAAAAGCCGCTGCATATTGGAGCGTAATATCAAACGTACTCGTTTGGACACAAAAACAAAATATAATACAGTAATGTTCTAGACTTCATACCTTTTCTAGCAAACCAGTGGGCTAAAATTTACAGTTTTTTATATTATTTTTATTTAAAGTTAAACTTTAATGATAGTACAAAAAATAACTTCGAAATGACATAAACAAACATTAACATTTAAACTCCTAATTATAGTGTTTGAGTTAGCATATATTAGTCATTGGCAACATGCTGGAGGTTATTACATGATTATATATTCTGCCTATAGGCTCCCAACGAGGGTTTTATGACATATGCGGAGGTGTAGTTTCAGTGTGAATGAAGTAAGATGTGTATCACACTGAAAGATCGGACTAATCTATATTACTATTAAATTGACCATCTTGTGTTGGGTTAAATGTAGACTGAATTGATAACCAAGCTTTAAATGCCTACTGTATTTGAGACGCTTTCAAGTCTATGGCAGATTCGACACAGAATGTGTTCCAACGTGGTGGACTATACAACTTCGAAACAGTTTAAACAGGTTTGCCTTGGCGCATGTCTTATTGCACGATTTGTTTCAAAGATGATTGTATACTTTTACACTTGTGCGATAGTTTAGCTGTATAAAACCAGAGTGCCATTTATATTTGAAAACACTAAAAGAGGATCATATAAGTCAGACATTGGCATAGCTGAGAAAACAGCTATGTAGACTTATCATATTGCCATAACCCTCGCCGACAGATGTCTTTTTTTTTTTAGACGAAAGTCTGAATTATTTTTTAAAAACCATGGCGGTCGTAATTAAAACGCTCATATCACCAATGGCACTCGTAAAATGATATATTTTTTAGGAATGAGGGTGTTCATTTTCAGGAAACAGCAATAATATATTAGGCCTACAATGCAATTTTACCGTTATCACAAGCGACGATACCCATTTGTTAGTTATTAAATATATTTTAGCATCTTGAAATTCTGAATTTCGATAGGCCTTATGCGGATATAGGCCTACACAGCCATGGCAAGTTTCATTTCATTCCATAAGGAACTTAATAGCCCGAGTGAGTCGACCATCACGTTTGGTTTTTGGTAACGCCTGACGGCAATTTTACCCATCAGAATACAACTCAAAAACTAATTCAATTCTATGAGGAACTATAGTCAAGGGCAATAACTTTGTTGATACAAATCTGAAAATTCAGAATTGTTGATAGGCTTCCCTGTTTGTATTGATATAAACTGTCATAGCAAGTTTCATTCAATTCCATAAGTAACTATACTGTGTATACATTTTATAACCATTAAGTACTATCTAGCTTTTCAATGATAAACCCTCGCCATCACTATCTTACCTGGAAGGCACGAGGATTGGCACTACTTTTATCCAGTTACCAAAAAATCCAGCTGCTTTAAAATTTGAAAATGTGCAATGTGGGTCAAAATTAAATGGAACATTTTTTTTATTTAAGAATAATAAATTTGTTAGTATATTTAAAAAGTGAATTGCAATGACCTACAGCACAATGACATCATAGCTTATATATTTATACAGGTGAAATTTACGTGGCTATGACCGCACAATTTAGCCATTTTAACTTATATCACTACATTCAAAATCATGCTGGTTCATGACCTAGTGCTTTGAACAGTGCCCACTTAGTAAATACGGAACACTTTGAATTTGGATAGGTTTTACTACTTAATGGCAGTAACTCCGTAAATATGAAAAACTCAAATTTGGATAGGCTTCTTCCTTATGCTGATGTACACAACCATAGGAAGTTTCTTTCAATTCCATAGGGACCTATGCTCTGCAGTGTCCACTAGGTTTCGCAGTCTAGAGAAATAACTCCTTAAAAAAAAGTCTGAAAACTCGATAGGCTTCTTCCTTGTATTGACATAAACCGTCCTAGGGAATTTCATAAACATCCCTTGAGAATCCCCCTCTCTACCGCATCCACAGCCAAACAGGGGTGATGTAAGGGTGTAAAAAAAAGCTAACGCATAAGCACAATGTTCAGGAGAACACTGGAACTATACTGCCGTTAACTCAGTTCATTTTTTTTTTCAAATCAAAACTGCTGAAATGGCAATGAAAATTTTTAAGATACAAATTTAAACATCTAATTGTACACGTGTCAAATAAAATTGATAAATGAATGACAATAAACAAACACTGTATATTTTTTGCAAACCAAAAGCTATAATCACGACTAAAGTATTCATAACAATGACTAAAATAGTGTTCAGGTTTCTTAATTCTTGTTTTATCCAATTGGGTTAGATATTTACAGTTAGTCACGTGGAGTTTTCATCACGCGACAAGTGCTATTTGTCTGGTTATCCTGGTCGTCCATGGTGATGGCTGATATTTTACATGGGTTACTATTGCTGGGGCAAATGCATCAACTCCTCATCTGTTGTTATATAACATGATATAGCCGTGTTGCTAGTAATTCCAACTGGCTTGTAAATGTGTAGCCTGTCACGAAACACGTTCATCTGAATGCTGAAACGGTGATGGAAAACACCTTAAAGACGGACCGCCAGTGTCCATGGGGGCTTTGGTGGCTGATTCCCTCCTTCTTATTGGGAATAGGTGTATGCATCATCTTCCAGTGGGTTTCCTTTCAATAGTCCAGACCATCTCAGAGATACAAATAACTTCTGTGTTAAGGAAATGTCAACTCAAAGACATACTATATTGCAACTGTAAAATAAGTGTACAGAAAGTAGAACAATGAAGCGCATTCCAAGTCCTGCAGTCAAAAAGAATGTTTCTTGCGCTAGCTAGCTCTACGCTTTTTGAGGCAACATGCGGTTACAATTAAAATTGTGGACACAGTTCGATTATAAAATGTGGATGGGCTTCGGAAATCGGGCAGGTCTTTCTAAGGGGCCAGGAATATGAAAATATAAATATAACTTTAAAGTAATGGATAATAGTGAAAGTACTGTGCATATGTATATTATACGTTACTTACATATAAAGTAGACTTAATCGCCCATATTATTTTTCGCTTTATTGCTACATACATTTATATATTTTCCAACATTGCATTTAACTTTTTTTTTTACATCTCTCCAGCAGTATTTTGGAGAAATTAACGCAGAAATGCCGGGGTCTTGGATTAAGTAAGCCTATATGAATACTTCCCATTTCCAATATAGAGTCATAAAGTCTCAAAGCCTCCCACTTTGCATTAAGCCAGCCTATAGGTTTAGTTGGTGCGAACTCCAATCATACATTGCGTGTAGACAAACATAAACAGTTGTAGTTATTAGACATGATATACACAAACATTTTGAGAAATACAAAACAACAAATAGCAATGTTAACTCTGTGGTAGTCAAAGTTTTATTTTTAACTGTATCAGATAACATTTGGTTTTAATAAACATATTAATTAATACATTAATACATTATTTGGCAAAACAATCACAAACTGCACACCATATGATAATGTAGGTCCAAGCAATTTTCCAGCCAATCAAAATTAAATAAAATAAAAATCAATCTTTAGTAATAACTGATCAATCATAACAATTATTGTCATGTGCAACTTTTAAGTTTATATGGCATGCTAAATCTGGAATCTATGGACATTCAATAATTTCACTGAATTTATGACTTACAATTGCTACAAGATTCTACTTGTTAAACTGTATTCATATATCTTATATGGTTATTGTCATTATGAAACTTTAAACTCCCACCAAAAAATAAACTGAAAGGTTCTTAATAACATCAGCTTTAGAGAGATGAGAAATTTAAAAAACATATCCTTTTTTGTCAGTTGTATAAAACCACTAATACTGTCTCATTTAGTGGACAATTCAACCAAAATTTAATATTCTTACTGATTATGACAAATTAGTTACATGATAGGTGACAATAAGAAAATGTGTAGCAATTTTACTGGCTTGATATTCCATGATCAGTTCTGTTCAAAGTGTCAGTTTTCTAGCTAGTCATAAAAATGCATTTATATGTACACAACTACTACCATTAGAAAAAAATATATATTCCTTTCTTGTATGAAAATAATTAGAGATTCAAAAGAATACACTGAATTGTGACGCAAGTTATAAACAGAATTTTTTGTGTGTGAAAAAAATGTAGCTTTCCACATTAAGTTAGATTTGGACCAAAGTTCTGCCTAGTGTGTGGAAAAAATGATGAAATGAAAAAAAAAGTTCAGCTTTCATATTTTTAAGAAATCTGCAATTTTAGTAAATGAACATTAACAGTATTTTTGTTATTTTCGGGAAAACAATTTCTCAGATTGAACAAATTCTAATCTTTATCTGCAACATTTTCTGAACTTGAATCTGTTTAACCTAAGAACATTTTATCCCAAAAATAACGAAAGAACTGTTTGATGTATACTGTAAAGATATGTTAAATACGGAATTGTCGGTTTGATTAGGCCATCATTAGGGTTTCATGTTGTCCTTGAGGTGGTTTCACATATATTACAGAATTTTTGCCCAAGAAATGCAACTTCACCGTTCCGGGAAACAAAGACACAGGACAAGCACAGGGCAACATGGGGCAATTCAACAAAAAGTAGAAATTATGGGGCAAGTTGTCTCAGCAATCAACTTTGATCCTTAATAAAGAAATCAAACTGAAATTAGGCTACCACCAATTGTCTGTATAAAGATATGAACTGGATTTATTCTGGCATGGCTCTTCCCTATGTTAAGAATGAACCTTCAGTTAGAGAACATAAATAGCTATTAGTACAGCTCATCAACCAGATGATTGTTATGACAGTGCTCTCCAACATATTATGATATGAATGACATAAGGAAATCACCACATGAAACATTTAACATGAAATTAACTCGAGTTCATTATCTCTTCACAATTCTGACCCGTTTATAAATGCAAATTTCCTTCAAACCATGTGGCACTACATTATCTTATTGAGATATATAACTGGAGATCTGTAGCAAGACAAGAGAAACTATTATGTACTAGATCTCTATATTTTATTACTTACATGGCAACATCCGTCTATATACCATCCCTATTTCAAAGCCAATAGTAATACTCGGAGTACTGTTCCAACATATTTGAAAACTGCAATACATTGTAGTATTACTTTTTAAGGTTATTTCACTTATATGACGCCATACAACCTCCATGAGTGAACGAAACCCCATTTGACACAACTGGCAACAAAGACAAGATAGAAAAACAAAGTTGCATTAAGCTATCACCTTCTTGCTGTCTCGTTAGGCTCTGAGAGCACCAGCAGATAAAAAGCTTCCTCCGAGCAAGTTATTATCACCAATCCTAATTTTATCATAGCATTGTCTTAAAAACTATCTAAACTTAAAGATGCTCTAGTAATAGTTGTTATTCACAAACAGCTGCCGTTTTGATTAATTAATCTTTATACCACCGATAAATAAAATGAAGGTGGTATGTTGGCAAAAATTCCATATTCTACCTTTAGATTTACTGGTGCTTATAATAAATGCAATAAAGAAAAACAACCTGGAAAAAGGGACACAAGCTTAGGTAAAGCTAATTTATCATAAAGATCATCACATACCAACAAAAAATTTTAATCAAACCGGTGGAACACAGAAAAAATTCAAACGAATTCATGTCAGGTAAATTAATTGGTCCATGCACATAACAGACAACCAGCTGCTAACCCTGCGGTGTAGGTGTATAAAGTGTGAAGACATGCGCGGACACATACAACATAGCACTTGCATAAGGAGTATACATTTCTATGGGTCACACATTTTCATTGGCCCACTATTAAATGCTTGCAAACTAACATTTCAATCTTTTTTCCGCTAATTTTTAGGGATTTCTTATTCTTATTTAGCATGTAACTTCTATTGCTTGTTTGTTTGATTGAGGTTTAAAGCTGTACTTCAGGTCATTTTGCTCATGTATCTTCTATTTAAAAAGGTTGCAAGTCCTCAGGTGTTTTCCAATAATATGATGATGGATTGTCCACTTCACATTGAGTCTTGGTAAAAATAGAGTAGGACACTGAGAGGAAACCTCGTAAAAACACCCATGATTGTCGGAGCCAAGTCATGTGACTCACTCATATGCCTGAGACAGATTGGAACTTGTGAGCGGTATATCTAGGTTGGATCAGTAAGACGATACACTCACCACTGAACCATGAGTGCAGGCTATACAAAAAGGAATATGAATATTCCTTGCATTTTGGACAAGTAAATGCTCCAGGCCATTCAGTAGGTTAATTAACCTAAAATAATAAATTGTATTTATTATCTGTAAATGACTTGATTTGATAGTTATTGAACCAGTTATCAAGTAAGTTTACAAGCAAATAGTTTACAATCACCTGCAATCTATCAGTAATGCCAAGTATGGTGTAGTTATTATAAAAAAAATTACGTAACAGTTTTTTTAACATCACAATACAGTGATAATAATTGGGGATATCAGTCCATATGCAAGCCTTATGTTGAATGTGTTTTATAGTGGTGTTAATGCCAGGTTAATCATCCATTCCAATATCTCTAAATAGATACGACATGGACTCCCCGTAATGGATCCTCCGTATTGCCTCTGTTAACATCACACTGATGTCTACTGTGCGTATCTTTTGACACTGCATCTTCTGAACATCATGTGGTACTGTGTTTGTCACAACAATCTGAAACACAGCAGGGTTATATTATGTGGTACTGTGTCATAGCAACCTGAAATAGAGCAGGGAAATATTATGTGGTACTGTGTCATAACAACCTGAAACAAGGCAGAAAATATCATGTGGTACTGTTTTTGTCACAACAACCTGAAATAAACCAGGGTTATATCATGTGGTACTGTGTTTGTCACAACAACCTGAAACAAACCAGGGTTATATCATGTGGTACTGTTTTTGTCACAACAACCTGAAACAAACCAGGGTTATATCATGTGGCACTGCGTCATAACCAGAAACGAAGCAGGGAAATATCATGTAGTACTGTGCCTTAACTTGAAACAAAGCAGAAAATATCATTTGGTACTGTTTTTGTCACAACAACCTGAAACAAAGCAGGGTTATATCATGTGGTACTGTGTCTGTGTCATAACCTGAAACAAAGCAGGGTTATATCAAGTGGTACTGTGTCATAACCTTAAACAAAGCAGGGTTATATCAAGTGGTACTGTGCCATAACCTGAAACAAAGCAGGGAAACATAATGTGGCACTGTGTACTGCCTTGCTACAAAATAGAACTTCAAATAAAAAGCATGTGTTTTGTCCAGGTACAAATTCCATCATTTTATGTCAGTTGTCCATGCAAGTAAATGTGACAGCAATTACTTTAATATTCTGGTTTTATATGTTAATTTGTTTCATCAACAGTTTGTTTTAAAATATGAGTTGTAAATAGTGCGCCCATCTTGGTGACACCTGAGATGAATTGTTGGAAAAAACAAGGTAAATCTTGTTTGAAAGGTTTCTGTGATTGGCCTACATAAGACAATAGTGATATAATACTATTAGCAATACTTGTTGCTTTGTTGTGCTCATAAGGTTAAAGTGAATAGCTCAATCACTGTACAGTTTGACTAGTGTTTTACACCTCAATGACATTCAGCGATTCCAGCACATAAGAGCCTGCAACCATCTAATCACTTTTTTTTACAGTTGTTGGTAATTTCCAAAATTTCTGAAAAATACACAAATACCTAGCTTCAAGTCAAATATACTTTAATGGAAGCGTTTGTTGAATATATTTTGTATCATGATCCATGCTTTCAAAAATGACAAATGCATCAAGTTCTCTTTCTATTTCACAACTTTCATCCCTAATGCTACAGATAAAACTGACCTCATCAATGACAGAATCTTCAAGAAGCCTGGGAGCATCGGACGAGAGGAGGCCATGGGTAGCCATTACATAGATCTTATAGGCTCCTCTATCTCGCAATATGTCAGCCACTTTGACCAGAGACATCACATCATCCAACAAATCTTCCTGAAATACAGGGGAGAAAATCCATATTAACATCTCTCGTACTTGATTGTTCAGTTTATGTCACTGTTGGTAGAGATAGTTAGATGTGAATATTGCTATGGTGGAACCTAGCTGCAACATTAATAAATGTATTCACAGCATAATGGTATTGTTTGTTTGTTTGTTTGATTGGGGTTTAACGTCATACTCAAGGGTATTTCACTTATATGACGACGGATTGTCCA
>JAVFBX010242260.1:0-10364 GCA_034783855.1 Mopalia kennerleyi | reverse complement strand
CGCTTCTATACATGTTTACTTCCCTCTGTGTTAAACGGGTTGTAACAGTCATTTTCATTACATACATATTCATTGATTAATCTCTGTATCTCTGAAATACTAATTTGTAGACTACTGTATTCATATCTTATGCCGAATATCTTGTGATCTACATTTTTTTTACTATATTTTATACACCATATTAATGGGCATTACCTCGAGATGCCCAAAAGTTACCCATAACACTACTCGAGAAAAAGGTTAATTAATAAACTTGTCTCTGGTAGTTATCTAGAAGATAAGATGATTTATCGATTTTAATTGATCTATATCCCTGTGCCAGTGTGATTGCTTTTAGAAATATATTTAAAGCATGCGATTAAATGATAAATTGTATATGATTCGCTTTAGTACGTTATAACACATTCCGTGTTCATGATTGATTGACTGATTCATTTGTGTTTTACACGGCGCTTAATGGTTTCCCACTGACATAGTTACAGAGCCTTGCAACAGAAATTTACACTAGCACAAGTATAACATGTAAAGTGTTGGAAATTAAACTGTGATAACATTGCGTATGTTTTATGTATTTATGTTAACTTTTTGGTCTATGATATTCCTGTTTCGTGTATAATTGTTTTTGTTGACTGTCGGTGAAAATAGCTCCGTGTGAGCTAATGTTGAACTGTTCGAAAATCGACTTTAAATAAAGTTCTTATCTTATCTTATCTTATCTTAAACATAGCACTGCTACTCAACAAAGACACATCCTAATATCGATATTGTAGATCATTGAACTAAACGAACGTTTATGTACAAATATAAGTCAGGCCACAATTGACCAATGAGCTCAGCCAATCATGGAGAAGTTTGTTACACAAGGGTTTATTGCGACATAAGAAGGTAACGAAGGAGGATATGAAGCAATTAACTATGTGGTTAGATAAAGCCAACTTGTCAAGTCATTAATAAGTGTCAGTACACGTCGTTCCTTTGTGCAATTTTGAAGGAGTGTAGTTCCTGTTTCAATCAATATATCACATCCATCGTCTTTCTCACGATTCAATTTCATTTTATTTAAGTTTAAATTCACTTGAGTTTAGTTTATCTCAGCTCTGTATGTTATCTGCACCTCTTTCAATATATGGCTGCAACTAAAACGCATGTACATGTATCATGTAAATTGATCTAGTGGATAATACCATGTGCACTGCATATGCTCACATATTTCATTCTAATATCGCTTTAAAAGAAATCTCTTTTAACACTATTTGAAAATCTGTAACATTAATATATAGCTGACCGCGTATAACGAAAGTTTATTTTCCTTGAGTATGACATTACGAGGTGGAGATTCCCCTATGTATGATTGGTGGATGTCACTTTTAGTCTAATGCGTTGTCCATTTTCGACCCATTGGCTTAGCTTAGTGATGTTGACATCCCTCGATAATTTATACTTTGTCTTTCTTCTGCAATGATGTTTGGGGTTTTTGTAATCTTCCGAGCGGTCTAAATAACGACTGATCTCATTCGTTTTAGAGAATAGCGGAATATGCTTGTGTAACTTGTCTATGAACAGTTCCCGGATAAATTAGACAGATTTTACATATTTGGTCTAACGGGAACAATTTCTGGGAAGAATAACTTCCAAAAACACGAATAAAAAACTACAGACAAGTGCCTTGCCGGTTATTGGTAAAATCATTGTGCTTCGTCAGTCTTGTACATAACCGAATTGGCAGAGAAACCCACATGAAACAAACCAACGGCCCGCCATCCATTTTCTCCCTTATCGAAAGGGGCCCTCTGTCTAAGGGCAGTTTGTTTGAAGAGTAGCAATACTGTCTCTGTTTAGCACTGGAGGGAAATTAACATTCCAGCATTATAGAAACGCTTTACATCTTGGTTGTGCAAGTGCCAATTTTGTTGGAATACAATGCTCTCATATAAGTGAGGCGTAAAACACCAATCGATCAGTGTTATCAGAAAGGACGATAGGCAGCTAAAGTTTATCTGCTACACGATTGGTTTTTCTGACTTTTATAATCAATCGTGTAGCAGATGAATTTTATCAGCCGTTCTTCTTTTTCGATAGCGGAAAAAGATTTTTTTATGGTTATGTCCTTCAAATTGAATCGTTTCTTCTAAATCAGTTTTTGTCTAATTAATTCAGAATCGTTTTGTTTTTATTGAGTGAAGATCATCTTCCAAGTCCATTTTTTCTACACAAACAATAACAACGTATCCACATTACAAGCGAGTCGAAAGTAAACACCGCTGCTAACTATTCTTCCAAACATACCGCCGCGGCCGTGGCGTGGTGGTTAGCGAGTGCGCTTTCCAACGCCTACCTCGATGTATCGTTCACAGGATCGAGTCCGTCCGTCGACCCTCAGGTATATGAGTGACAAGATGTGGCTCCGGCAATCGCAGGGGTGGTTTTAACGAGGTTTCCTCCCGGTTTTCCACCATAAAAGGGCAAGGAACAGTGTGAAGTGGAAAATCCGTCGTCATATAAGTGAAATACCCTTGAGTACGACGTTAAACCCAATCAAACAAACAAACAAATCCAAACATACCGATTTATTATGGGACCAGCTTTGTATATTTTCTGTTCATGAGCAACACAGTTTTGTGAAAATTGAAACGGAAGGAAAACCAGTGGAAAAAGAGAGAAATGTTAAATCTCCTGTGCTGAACCCGATGATTGTATTACATCAACACGTCGGTAGACGAGTGCCAAAATATCATTATTGTTACTGATATGAAATGGTACCGCCACATGCAGGTCAGCCATGGTTGTTTGGCACAGCGAGGACAAAATTGTAAGTGTGAGGTGTAGCGTGTTACTGGTCGAATTATATCAACGAAGAGGAAGTTATCAATCAAGGCGTGGAAAAGCTGTATCCGACATGTGAATTTTTATAAAAAAAATAGTTCATGTCTGAATTACACTGAAATTTTACTTATTTATGTGATAGAAATGTGTGTATACTAAATTAAGACTTTATTATATATACTTTTTCTTTTGCCTGTACAAAACAGCATAATACATGTGTATCACACAAAATTGCTATATATTTCAGTTATAATTACAGTTGTACACATAGGGCAGGTAAACGTTTAATGGTATTTTTCGTCATCCAGTTTACATTTTGTTTGCATAAAGTTGATACAGTACCTGACACGTCTTGTCTGAGTTGTTTGCTGTGTCCCGTGTCTCTATTGCCGAATTACCTGTGGGGTTAAGGCTGAAATATCTTGGACCAATAAATGAACTGACTAATCAAATATCCAATATAGTCTTCCCTTTTTCGGTCTTTGTATGTTTTCATTTAACTTGTGTCAAATATTTGTAATGGCCACGTTTGAGAAAGATTTAAAAATCTCACAGTTCATAAGCCAGTGAGCTGTGCAGGCGACTGTCGACGGCCTTTTAATGAATCGCTAACGTGTTCTGGACAATTTGTCGAGACTAGCTGCAGTAGCAGTGAAATGGAATTATGCTGCTGGAGAGATCGTCAGGTGAATTGAACGACGCAATTATTCACCTATTGCTGGAAAGGCCAAATCTTCATGTACCAAAAGTAGGCCGGCGATGGGATACAGCATTAAACACCATTTAAACAAACAAACAAACGGCAGTTATTAGGTCGCATATCTGTAATTTAACTGTAAATCCTCATTATAAAGCGCAGATCTATTCACCATTTCTTCTCGATTTCATTTATCATAAAGTTCTGCCTTATATGGCTTTCATCGTAGCTTGCCTCTGTAGGGATTCGAACCGGGGTCTCTGGATAGGAGTGTATATATACCTATTCTTACATGTCTACATTGGCTTCCCCATTGGTTTACGTAAACATGTCATTTGTAAACAATCGCCAACGGTTATTTATGACGTGCGACTTTTGATTTATGACTTTAAAATATCACCTCTGTATGTTTTTGTCACGGACTAATGATTAATAATGTTAATCACCCCCATGCTCTGAATGCCCCGCAAGTTTTGAATATTTGGCGAATCAGTGCTTTCAACCTCTCCACCATATACATCTTATTTCTCATTAACGATGGGATAAAAACGCTCGCGGTCAAATTATGCAATGGCAATGTTAGCCTTACCATGACCGAGAAGCAAATCTACTGGCAAGCAGTAGATAGTGTACAATACTAGTAACGAGAACACACCCTCACCATCGATTCAAAAGAGGTTTGCTAATAGTGGTTGATAAACCAAAAGAAGCCAACTTTTTTGCATGTGTTTATGCTGATGCTGGGATATATGGGATTGGCAGACCTGCCTATACCTGGTGTATTCTGGAGTATTTTGTAGACATAATTTATGTTAAATACACCAGAAGGCCATCAAAATACATACAAAAATTAATATTCTATTCTATGCTATAACACAAAATGGTAAGAAAATACTCTTAAAAAACAATTTTTTCTTAAACATACATTTAGGGTAGGCAGGTCTGGATTGGTGTTGATGTGTACTAACGTGTATCTCACTTATAATACGATACGGCTTATTGGTAGAAGAAAACACCCCCGATCTTCTTAGGCAAAAGGCAGCAACTAAAACGTTTCTAAATATATCGAGAAGCCACATACCAAGTGCCATGTGACAGAACATAGTCATCCGCAAAGAGCTCATGTTGAAGTGGAAGATCCTAGTGGTAATTTATCCGGAACTTTTCCTTCTCATCTGCTCTAGAGACTCTTTAATTTAATGTACCAGATAAAATAGTACAATGTGCAGTAACATGACCCTGGAAAAGAAAAAGGATTTCCAAAAACTGGTTCACTCTTACAAAAATATGACTCTAATGGAACCCTTTAAGCTTCTTCAGTCATGGCTTTTGGTGGAACCCTTTAAGCTTCTTCAGTCATGGCTTTGGTTGAACCCTTGGCTAGGTATTTCCCTCTTCCTTATTATATCATAGAACCGTTTTTCTCGTAATAGTTCCATTCAGATGCTTCCATCTTACCTCAAGACCCGTTTTGGCCGTTATGGTTTCACGTAGATGGTTCCATCCCTGCTAAGGAAACCTCAAAAGACCTTTATTGTTGGCAACAGGACCGCGCTGTATTACGATTATACAGATTATTTAAAAGGCGAAAGGTTTACAAAAGCATTTATTACTTCAAAGGCAAGTTTCCTGACCATGGAAGGGTATATGTTTTCCCAGTGCCCTATGGAAACATAAAGTTAATGTTCCCGTGCTAATGACAACATTATGTCACGTATTCCGGAGAAACAAACCCCAAATCAGCTTAAATCGTTCACACTGGAAGAAAGTTATGTCACATGTATGTCAATTAATAATAACTGTTAAAATACTTAACAAATGAACCGCATGTCGAGGTTAATTCCGTGGTAATTAACACAGGAAATGCATTCAATCTGTACACCACTGGACAAGCATCATGTCATTAATTCAATCTGTACACCACTATACAAACACATGTCATTAATTCAATCTGTACACCACTGGACAAGCATCATGTCATTAATTCAATCTGTACACCACTATACAAGCACATGTCATTAATTCAATCTGTACACCACTGGACAAGCACATGTCATTAATTCAATCTGTACACCACTATACAAGCATCATGTCATTAATTCAATCTGTACACCACTGGACAAGCACATGTCATTAATTCAATCTGTACACCACTGGACAAGCATCATGTCATTAATTCAACCTGTACACCACTGGACAAACACCATGTCATTAATTCAATCTGTACACCACTGGACAAGCATGACGTCATTAATTCAATCTGTACACCACTGGACAAGCATCATGTCATTAGGTATTTAACTGCATCTTTACAATCGATTCATTCGATTTAATTTACACCATTCACAAGAAGCGAATTCCTTTGATAAGTATTAAACCCGTGAATGCAATATTGGTAAGAAAACGTAACAGTTGAAGATTTCAAAGTTTTTATAGATCCGCTAAACTAGTCAATAGAGAAATAAATGCAAATTACTACCTGAGTTTCAGGAGTTTCATTTCCGGTTTACGAATTTGAGATTCTTTTTATCCCATGAAAGCTTGACTTTAAGAAATGTTTATCAGAAATCAAAACAGTAACTGCGCTTCACTATAAAACGGGGAAACGCGCTTTAATATGTTCACATCTGGGTCAGTGTAAGGTATCCATCAGGGCAAACAGCACCCGCGTAACAGAAAACATGTAGGTTCACCAGTTCTCATCGGTTGGAGAACGTTATTTGACCTTCGAAATATAAATGTATAAAAGTGAGTATGAATTCCAAAATGATTTATTAGACATGCTTGTTATACAATATTGACACCATGTTGGACATTAGCGGTTTTCATGTGTTGTTATTTTGTTCGTTTCTGCATAAATTCGTGGAAAACATGAGACTGGAAAGTTAATTTTATACAAATAATTTTACTGCTTGTATGTTTAGGTTTATATCAGTGCTTATTGCCGTCTCTTCTTGCAATGCTAATCAGGTCTTTTGATAACATGTTGTCTCATTTCAGGAAAACTGTTTAGAATTCTATGTCTACATTACTAAAAGGTATCATTTCACAGACTCCTCAGAAATGTATTGCTGCTATTTAGTCATGTCGATTTACAAGTCAAGAGTTGTTTCTTAATTGTATTTCTTTAATCAAAATGGCTTTTGAAAATTGTGTTTTAAAGTAATTAAAACACAGCCAACTGTTTTTAATTGATTGGTTTCTGCTTTACGCCCCATAAAGTGCAATTTGAAATACCCACTGGCGTGGCTTCTACGACAATTTACTATTTTATACCTTACACTTTTCATTTAAGCAGCGTTCCAATCAGTAGCTCCCCAAGCATTACATATCAAGACAAAATAGATTGAAACGTTCCGTTGTGTGTTGATAAACTTGCTTTTGTAAAAGTTCAAGTCTGCGATAAACACCAATATGTTTCAGAAACCAGATGACAGAATCGCCAACAGTGCTGCTTACCAATACACTCATGGTGCTCCTGTAGAATTTGATCGTAACCGTTGACATCCGCATAGCAACAGTGATAATGATAGAGTAATATTTGGTATCTTTTCACTACCAAACTCTCAGAACCTAAGACAGGTGTACTTTTTTGGACGGCATGTTTACCAAGCCAAATAGTCAGCGTTATTGGGTCCTTTACTTGCCCAAAGGCACCATAATTTCTGTCATAGGACACCTTTACTGTGCCAAACACGGACAAATTTGGGTGCATTTACTTTTTCAACAGATTACGCACGGTGACATGGACTCTGTCAGATTCGTCGGAAATAGGTACGAGGTTTGTTAGCCGAATTGGCCCAGACATTGGACCTAGTTTACATGGCCAAACTCGTCAGACTTTAGAGAGCACATTTACCAGGTCAGAACTGTGAGCTTGTTTTCAAGATCAAAATCATCCGAAATGTGGAGATAAATCTCCACATGACTGGGATGCGTTTTCCAGGAAAACGTTAACATATTCGTCAAAGTGTCCAATCTGTAATACCACAACATATTGTGTAATTGTGTTATGTTTAATTTATGATATGCTATATATTTATTTTGACAGTTTATACAAATCCTTGTTGCCGGTTGCCGGAGTTTTCTGTTTGTTTTTTGTTTGGGGTTATATAGTTGCTAGTATTGCAGTTAGTATGTATCATCGATAACAATTTGCTAATTTAGTTTATATAATCTTTTCTGTATCAGGTTATAAAGCGTTGGCATAAATCATTCCATTGAATGGACATGCCAATAAGACTAATAAGTAAGTAAGTATAACTTATTTGTTGAATCAAACTTTTCAAAACTGTAGAACATTTCTTTGGACAAATCCGTCGGAACTTCGAGCACGCCAAAACATCAAAGTCAATCTGGACATAAAATCACGTGTTTAAATTGCATAATTCTACAAAACTGGAGCCCGTTTACTAGGTCAAGATCATCAGAACTGAATTCACTTTTAATAATCCAAAGTTGTCAAAACTTGGGCAAAATGTACTTGGTCAAACTGGTCAGAGCTGAGATATATGTTTTCTTGACCCACTGGGGGAAACTTCAGGTAGGAAAAGTATTCAGGATCACAATCAATAGCCCAACTTCTAAAAAATAAGGGAACATTTACTTGGTCAACGTCTTCAGCACCTTGGTTTCACCACAAGATGTCTTTACAACAACAATTAGATGTCGAGAAATACAATAACGCCACGTATAACTCTATACACAAATGTGGCGTTCGATTTTATCGGAGAAAGTGGTTCTCTTCGTTTATGAAATGGCATTCTGTATCTTCGATATATGCCAGCTTTTTGCTTACAGAACTCGTCAGAAGCGGAGAAATTACACTTCTGCCTTAAGAGATAAATTTCTAAATATATATCTTTCCTTTTTAGTTATACCTCTCCATTGAAAACATCTTTTTCTGCTTAATCAGCATGTAGAATTCTGTGAAAAGGGATGTAAAAAGTGCTTACTCAAAAAGTTAACTTATCAATGACGATTCTGTTTAAAACCATTTTCCCTCATTTATGTCCATTTACGCGTAATATCCTGTATTTATTATTTATATTTGACGTATAAAAGTGGCATTTCACTGACGTTATATAAAACTTTTTGTTATTCTCTTCGAATTGGTCTGCGTCAAAGCACTTCGTTTCTATTATGACGTTACATACGAACGCGCGTCATTTCACAACACAACACAAGAGTGACGTCATTTGTGATGACGTTTCGAATAGCGTACTTCTATTCCAAGTCCAATTTAAAATGGCGTCATTCTGTTAAGACCTATTTAGTTAAGTTTAGTTCATGTCATATTGTAGCAATAATATTATATGAAATAAACTCCAAAACTGCAATCTTGTTCTTTTTTCTTCTGCCGACAAAATGTATTGTATGGATCACGCGATGACACCGAATTAAAACTTATCGTTTTGAAGATTTTGACAGTGTTAAGTGTAAAGATGAGGATACCTAAGCACGGTTTTGTGAAAACGAATCCAAGAAAAGCCACCTTTCTGAGCAAAAGGCTGCCCATGGTCTATAAAATATGTTGAAACGAACATCGCCTACTTGTCAAACTATATAGTTCGTCATCATGGCCACGTGGTCTGTGAAACCGAATCTGAAAGCGAAGCGCGGTTGCGCGAATCAGTTATCAGCCGAAAACACTACACTACACTACAACCTTGTCACCGCAGGCCGACATCATTGGGGGAGTTTAGACGCGACATCATCCCACGCTCATCTTAGAAACAAATGTCTCCTGGAGATATAAAAATAATTGTTTTATTAATCTTACATAAACACGGTATGTAAACTTACTTTTATGTAAACTCTGGGTATTTGGTCACGCCTGAATTCATCTCTCAATGATAATACATACTGAATAGCAATACAATTCCAAGTTTTGCCGTAAATATACGAATCTGTGTAATTAAAATAATATGCGAACGAAGCTAGTAGTTTCACATTTCAGAAACTGTAAGTTTAACCAGTAGTATACAAGCGAAGTAATTTAACGCATGTAGGGGGTGACTGAACGGATAGGTCGAAACAAGGGTGACAAAATATAGTGGCCTGCCAGCATTTTCATTTCGGTGGCATATTTAAATTTTTTAATCCTTATTATTTATTTCCTTTATTCTCTCTGTCTGCCACTAAACACACAATCCAAGCTGTTATTGGACACGAATCTGCAATGTATTAAAGTAAAACATTTTTAAAAAAGATTAATGTCAATATTAAACGCTCTTGGGCGAAATCCCATTCGGAAACTCGTTTTGCGTTGTATTTACAAATGGGCATATCTCTTTGCAACTCCATGTGCACAAAATGAAAAACTTATGCTTCAATAAAACTAATAGTAATCATTGTATAATTATCTTTCACAAGGTAATCGTCGTAAAAACAAAATTCTTTTTTAAACCATACCTACTTTTTAAAACATACCTATTATCCTTAATGATTGGCGTCTATACAGTTATAAAAAGAGCCTTGTCTTAGTCGTCTTAAAGTTCTTCCACATGAGAACGAATGTGGAACGCGGTTGTTGGTTAATTTCCAATCCATGTTGATTAAGCTTACCGCCGCAATGCCTGGCGTATGTACTGCAGTAGCTTCGTGACGAAGCACTTCCCCATTAACTAAATGTCCACATTATTTTCCGGTAAGACTTTTCCGAAACCACCTACATAATTGACGCGAGGGAGATTGTTTATCCATTTCTCCATTGTTATTCCATCATCATCCCAGAAACTGCAGGAACAATGTTGGTCTTATTAAGCAGAAGTGATCTCTCGTGTTTCAAATGCTTATGCTCATTGTGGATCCGAAGACGACACACCGGAGCAGCAATCCTAAA
>JAVFBX010242259.1:0-19866 GCA_034783855.1 Mopalia kennerleyi | reverse complement strand
ATGGTGAGTTACAGATTTGCACGGAAGCTTGTTGGTTCCAGATCATACCTATGTCGTAATTACGAGATATCTTTGTCGTAATTACGACATAGGTATGTCGTAATTACGACAAAGCAATATCTAACTCGAAATTATATCATAGCTATCTCGTAATTATTTGAGGAAGGGGTACGAGATCCAAGCCCCTCTCCCCTCACTTCCGCCACCCTTGCAAATGTAGTTAACAGAACGACGACCGCACAATTTACGGCACTTTGCCGTAAATTAGCACATAATTACATTGTCATGGTTAAAGACCAAGCATCTTTCTCTATACAATGGAGGTAACACGACGTTTTTAATCTAATTGTAACAATGTTAATCTGACGGACATTGATTGTAGACGATCCATGTATACATAACTAATAGTATAATCCTCATTACCGTTTTCTGCAGCAGGCCTACTATAAACTCTTTATTTCATCGACACTAGTGATTAACGGTGTATTGTAATTATATTAACATTTTAACCATGTGTAAAAAATAAACAGCATTATATATTCTAGATAATTTTTCTAATTTTTAACGTATTTACAGAATCCTAAAAATTGTCAGGAAAAGAAGAAGTTTTATTGTGATTTTCAATGGATGTGTGGCTTTGGATGTGAAATTCACCACGTGATGCATTGCTTAAACACGGCACTGTTCCACGGGAGACCACTCCTCCTCATCTATAAAAGGTCGCTGTATTCTGAAGCCGCTTGGGAACAGACTCTTAAACCCATCAGTGATACTTGTCAAAATGTCTCATTAAACGGTAGGTTAACTTCGGCGGATAACAATGACGAAAATACAGCTTTTGTGGTGCTGGAACATACGAAACATTAAAATGAACTCCATCGCAGCATTTTAAATTTTCACAAAAACATGAAAGAACCACTTTCATTTCGGCCTAGTGAACACATTTGGCATTTGGTTGTAGGGCCAAATCCTTTATTTTTCTTCTAAGTTTAACACTGGTTAGGCGGAAATTGCTTTCTACTCTACTCCATTGTTTAATGATTTAATGATTGACGTACGGACGGACAGACAAGTTGATCGCTTTGTTGCTTTGTTGATTGATTGATTTTTTTTAATTTTAGACAGCCGTGATTCACGGATTGAAAATATTAATATATGGAAATTACCTGGCAGAAAGCATCTCCCGTTCGCAATTCCAGAAGACCTTGTCCCGGACCTCACGTATATCCATGGTAACCCTGCCGTGTGGTGGATTGGTCAACTGCTGAAGTATGCCTTGAGGCTTCAACCTCTTGTCGGTGAACATATCAATAACGTGAAAAAGAAGCTGGGTTTCAAAACGCCTATAGTTGGGTAAACTGAATCAACGTTTTATGCGCTACACCTTATCGTGTCGCAGTGTCTTAAGAATCGACTCGACACGATAGCTAACATTATTTTTAGTCCAAAGACATGGATTTTCTGGCCTTTTGCCTTTGAAGTTTATTATTTTATATTATTTATTCGATGAATGTTTGCCTTATGCTGATAGTATTTCATATACTGGATGGCATATTTTGTTTATACTGACAGTATTTCACATATTGGTTGGTATGTTTGCTTTCTGTTGACAGTATTTCACATATTGGTTGGTATGTTTGCTTTCAGTTTGACAGTATTTCACACATTGATTGGAATGTTTACTTTCTGTTGACAGTATTTAACGTATTGGTTGGTATGTTTGCTTTCTGTTTTACAGTATTACCCATTTTGGACGGTAAATTTGGTTTATACTGATAGTTAATCGTTTATTGAATGGTATGTTTAGTTTATGCGGACAGTATTTACATATTGGATGGTATGTTTAGTTTATGCTGACAGTATTTACATATTGGATGGTATGTTCAATTGATGCTGACAGTATTTCACATTTTGGGTGATATATTTGGATTATACAAAATTAATATAGTCCTATTAAATAGGCCGTCGACGTTTGATATAAATCATTTTGACATTGTCAGTATCTCGACGTCCTATCTTCGATTCAATGTACGTAACTCTTTGCACACCGTTAAAACAAAAGAAGAAAACAAATTTACCGATTTACTCATTTTCAACTGCCAGGATGTGCAGTCAACGTGTTTAGTACTCAGTTTATATCCCCAACATTGTATTTTTCTGTTTAATTAAATTAGGGTTTAATTTATCCCAATTGTATCTGCATTAGAATGCTTATCTTGAAGGTATATGATTAAATGTCGATCGTACGATCGACGGTATCAGATCGCGAGTCATCCCATGAGATTATACTGTTGCTTTTACCCTGTCAGAATTATCGGATTTAATGCAAATTTGCAGCTTTTACAGGGTTGTTTTCCTTTGTCCGTTTGAGTTAAATGCGTAGGTGTATAAATACAATTAACCTAAGCTAGACACATACATAGAAGATACGGGTCATCTTGTTCGGAAGACTACTTCAATGTTTATTATTTGGTAATCATTCTGAATTGTGATTCAGAAATATAGTATACATCATCACTGGTAAGAAGTGTCTGAAACAATATGTTGGTGAAATCGAAAATGATCTCGGGATTAGAGCTAACGCTCATTTGAGTTCCATTAGATTGATTCACGTATCCGCAATAGCTGAACATTTATTTAATTCTGAGTATTAGATTAAAGGTCATTTTGAAATCATGCTGATTGAAAATACCCAAATTCTTCCCTCAAAAGAAGAAATCGAATAAAAAAATTTAGAAAGATTAAAAGATTATTGGATTAACTCTGTCCAAACGTTGTATACAATGGGTTTTAATTGTGAACCAGGTAAGGGGTCTAACAGGAAACAAAACACCTTGTATACAGGTCTCTTTATACAGGTAAATCAAAACTTAACTTGTCTGCTCCCCTTTCACAAAGACTCATTGCATATTTAGTATTACCGAGTGAGACTACTTGTACTGGGATATCCACATGTCATTGCGCTAAATGCAGACGTGGTAAATGTATAATCTGTCGACATTTGTAATCTGGTTAAATGTTATTTTAATTATTTATATAATGTGAATAATTTGTAATTATCTATTTAAATTGATAAAATTAATAAAGCCAAAACAAAGGTATGTACCCGGTGGAAATATATTATTATTGATGTAATTTGGTCAAAATTGTTAATACCGGTATGTATATATTAGAAATAATTAATGAATAAATTTGGCCAACAGAGAAAAAGTATCATTTCAAATGTTTAATACTGTAAATATTTATCGATTTATATCGCCCCGTTCTCTATTGTCGTCATATTTATTGTTCATTTTTGTATATATATTTTTATGGTGGGGGGGGAGTCTCTTTATTAATGTGCTGTACACCTCTGTGTCCTTCCTGGCTGTAACTTCAAAGCTTAATAAAAAAAATAAAATAAAATAAAAATATAAAGGAACAACTGGTTATGGCGAGACTTCCATCTGGACCACGCATCTTGCTCATCTCCTTCTCATTAGTTGACATATTCATTGGTTAATTTCTGTTGCTGGTTTTGTTTTGGGACACCAGTCGACAGGTTGATTCATTCTAATTCGATAACGAACATAGTCTATACTTTCTAAATCATTTACGTGATCGTAACTCCCTCTCGAGATGTCTTTAGGTTGTCCATAACAATTCGAGATTAAGATGGGTTTAGACACTTATCAATGGGACTTTAGCTAGAACTTCAGCTGATTCATAGTTTTTAATTATTAGACCCCCCTGAGCCATTGACGACCCTGCATGTGGAAGCTGTAACTCTATTAACCAGTTTTGTCTTTTTCGGACAGAACTATTACACATAAATCTAGGCCTATGTGGACATGACACTGCTGTCATCTGTTTTGTCTTAGAAAGTCTATTTAACCAACGGTGATCTTTCCACAAGATGTCCGCTAATTTAATAAAAATGAAATATCATTTTTTTTCCTGCGTTGACAGTTGATTCTTTTGTGTTGTTGTTCAATGCTATCCTCAATATACGGACGTCATGTATAAGCCATTATTTTTAATTAATCACGTGTGGTATTAGTTGATGCAGGTTTTACCGTAATTAAAAATTCCATAAAACGTCAATTATTCTATTATTTCTTCTGTTGGTACCTACACGTGACTAGAGTACTGTTTCATATATATTAAATGTAACTGTTGAAGTTAATCCTCCGTAAAGCAATGTCTCGATCGACTCCTTCATTTATTAGCAAAAACTGTCTCTATGAAGCGTGCTAAGATCATGTTTGGAGTATAGAAAGCGTGTTTTCGTGATTTTAAGTCCAGACTGTCCGTGTGTATGCATAAATCACTAAGTTGTATATAGTTGAACAAGCCAATAAAATAGCCAGAAAAACTCCGTTAGTCCATTTGAGTCTATTTTCGTATTTTACAGAGTGCATGTCAGACGGACAGACAAACTAAAAGTAGAGGCGAAGGCATATTCCATAGAAAAATACATGAAATTTGTTGACGAATATTACAATGGGCTTGAACTAAGACAGAAAGTGGACAAGAGGCGGGTGTTCCTTGCGACAGATGAACCTCACGTTGTGGAACGAGCCCGGCAAATGTATGTACAATTCCAACTGCACTTTCAGCTGACCGTGGTGACCATCACAGCTGAATTTCTCAGTTACCATTTAGTTGCTGCCTATCACCCTTTGTAAGATGGGCATTAGTTTAAGACAGAATTATCAATTAGTATTGTATAATACATTGTGGAAATTATACAAATGTTATTCACTTTTGCATTGATTTTCTTTATTTCCCTGCTATTTTCAATCTTCCCCTGTATATTATACCCCATCTTATTCTTCCTGTTCTATTCTTCATCTTCCTCTTGTCACTTATAACTTCAACTTATTTTAGTCTTCTCTTCCCTCTTCTTTTTCGATTTCACTTCCTATTACGTCTTCCACACTGCAAAAACTGCGTTTAGGTATCAAACGCGTTTATCGCTTAACATGTTTAGAAAGTACATGAATGCGTTTAGAAATACGTGTAATGCCATCGGTCTGAACATGTTTCAGGCCTTATACATGTATGTGTAGCGCAGCCAGGCATGGACAATGTTAGGTCCAAGGTGTTAAGCATTTTCGTGTTTAGGCTGCAAACATATTTTGAGGTTTGGACAAATTCCTAAGCGCATAACTATAAAGCTTCTGTCTTAAGACGTGTTTATGTGGATTCGATAAGACAGACAGGTAAGTACATAGTCAGAGGACTACTTTAGATTACAGGTATATGTATAACATAATAGGCCAGCAATGGATTTCCCTCTCTTGAGAGAATCCCAAGTGGAACGCCTCAGGGTAATTGAAATATTTCAATGTACTAGTGTTTTATCTTCATGACTCACAACTTTCTTACCGTGTATCTTGTAATAGTTAAGGCTTTAGTGGCAATTTTCTGGCAAACACTCCAGGAGCGAAAATGGATCTCCTGTCTTTAGGAGTACAGCATGTAAATAGTTTCTCATTTGGACGAAAATTTGACATTACATATTGACTCATCTGATTAGATGTTCTGCTTTTATGAACAGCATGAACAGATTTCTTCTGTTTCAATGACACTTTTTGTGAAAAGAAGTTATTATCAGTATGGGAAATTTAGTGAGTTTTGCTTAACAGCCCGCATTACGTGAGAGGTTACTCGCCACAACAACAAAAACGCACATGTAAACAAACATACATGTAAGGCTCGAGATGGGACGTGGGAGTGGGTCCAGTAATAAAAGTTTGAATTCAAAGAGAAATACTTTTCACATTTTGATGATATTTGGCAGAGCATCTAATGAGATGAGTAAGTATGTCATGCCAAATTTTCGTCCAAATGAGAAACTATTTACATGTTGTATTCGCGTGCTAAAGACGGGAAGTCTATTTTCGCTGCTGGAATGTCGCCAGAAAATTGCCGCTAAAGCATTAAATATTACAAGATAGACGGCAAGAAAGTAGTGAGCCATGAAGATAAAACACTAGTACATTGAAATATTTCAATTATCATGTGGCATTCCACTTGGGTTTCTTACACCAGAGGGAAATCCCTGGCTGGTATGAAAAGCATAAAATGCGCCTCGGTGAGCTCAGAAATGACGTCACAATCCAAGATGGCGCCTGGCGGTGCATAGCCTAATAACAGGAAATCAATATTGTATGTATTTGGCTATGTTCACAAAGCTAGCAAGGCCATTGCTTGTTTCATGTCACGTGACGTGCTTTCTACCTATGGTATAAAAATAATCTACTGATGATCTAACCTACAAGACATATTGCAGACAGGCCCCAGCACTCTATCGAATGGGAGATGTTGACATAATAACTAGTTAAAGAAATTTAATACGTATTTTAAGATCGTATTTTGTAAAAATTTGTTTTTTCAATGTTACTGGTCTTTAATTGCTGCATTGTCAAGTCCAATAATAAAAACGAAATCTCTGTGCAGATTTTTATAAATGCTTTTCTTAATTATGGGTGCAAAAATATCATGTTGATAAATAGTTGCGAAAATAACAATACGCTTTCTTTCTAACTGTCTGCTGTATCCTTTGTCAACTTTCTGCATTTTATCAAATTTTTTGTTCGGATCATTCTATTTTTTGTCTTGCACTGTACAAGTGTTACACAAACGGAGAAACTGATGCATGCCTTATCATATCATGCAATGTAATTGGAATGAAAAACCATTGTTGCATTTAAACACTCGAGGTTTACAATGCTTCTTGACTTCATTCATAGGCACGTTGATTTATAGCCACATTGTTCTCATTTCGTGTCTTGAATTCCAAAATAGCGACAAGATCATCTGCACTGACTTTTCAGATGGTATTGTCCATGTTAACATCTCTGCTTTTTATTTTACCTACTTTGCATTTATCGATAATTCTGCATTGCCACGAACAGTGTGTTTTTTTTATTTTATGAATCAGAATCATAGTTCTGATTCACATTGAGTTGTGATTCACGATCACATTGAAGACTTTGTTCTATTTTCATTTAAACGTCAAATAATTCTACTGTTGCATTTTGTCTACTTGGCTTTGAATGAGTTGCGTTTTTTTTAGACTGAGAATATTAACAATCTTTCTGTTATTGAGAAAACACTTTCTTAGTTAAATTGATAAAATTTTGCCGGTTCAGACCCGTACGGGAATCGAACCCCGACTCTCAGTCAGGCACCGAATCGTCAGCATAATTGTCTGGCCACCAAATTGAGTTGTTCTTATTCTTTGGATGGTTGGAACATTATTTTATATAGACTGCATCCGGACTTTTCTGTGGGAAGTGGAATGATTTGATAGAGGAATTGTAAGGTCATTAGACCGTGCAGAATCCAATATGAGCTCTGTTGTACCTTTCCACGTTGGATTGAAAGTCCGTTTAGGACTCAACTCCTTCGGAGGCTAGTCCAATAGGGACTTTCAGCCCAAAGGGCTTGCGATAAAACTGCATATTGAGTTCTATACACTGTGTTATAGCTTGTTACTATTTTTTGATTTGTAAATCACAACTTGTTCGGTGTCCGACGGATCAGTCAAACATTTTAAAGATAACGAAGAATGCATTAATTATTAATTCTATAAAAGCTATTTTATCCTCGCGAGGCAAATCCACTTGATCACATCAAAATATCGTATTCTGGGACATTTTTTCACTATTTTATTCTAAATAAGTCAGAACATAATGAAGGTTGACAGGCTTTCTTCTGGATATTTTCTAAAATAGGGAGTGTCATTATTCTTGGCAATAAAATCGGTTTTAACGGAAAGCGAATCGTGGCAAATTGTATTATGGGTAATTTAGCTGACGCCAATATTGCCATATATATTTTTTTGTTCTACACTTAAAAGTCACTTAAGAACAACGCGATTTATAGTATTTAATACATTTCGTGGAAAGCACTCCCCTCAAGTTGATCCTCAAGAGAAATATGCTCCCTAAAACATCAAACCGTCATAAAAGTATAGTGAGCTATTAATTGTTAAACAAAAAAGACGGTAATAAGGTAAATGAATAATTCATAAAAGTATATGAACACCGTGTGATTCATCAACCATTAATATATTGACGCATTTGTGTGTGTGTGGGAGAGGGGGGGAGAGGGGGGGGGAGGGGGGGGGGCACCCCTTGGAGCCACCACTGGCAACGTTAGAGTCGTAAATGAATCTACATGCACCGTATATATACGTCGCTAAGCCTTCACGCAAGGGTATACATGAGAAATTACCGTTTCGTAAAATTATAAAAGGGTATACAGGAGAAATTTCCCTGAATGGTTTACCGGTCAATCTTATGATAAATTCTGCATCGTCAGCAATTATACTTGAAACTGAAACTTTTGATACGCTAAACGTGCTGATAGCAAAGTTTACCTCCAACCGTCTAGCGCCCGCTTATTTCCGGTTTGAATGACCCATTTCTTGTATAAGGGATTATACATATGAACATTTAAATAGATGTCAAAATGATTGATTGGTGCTTAACGCCACATTCAGCGCTATTTCAGCTACGCTGTGGCGTGAACATATAGTCAAATCTCTTTTATTCTGTCCAGCCTAGACAGCAAACTCAGCGCCGCCTACCGTTCCACATTTGCAAAGACGTCGAAATTGAACTAGACAGACTAGAGTCGTTAGACTTAATTGAAAAGGTTTAAGGTGACAATTTAAACCTTTTGGGTTAGCCCCAGAATATTTGTGCCCAAGAAATCAACAGCTATCCGCATTTGTGTTGATATAAAAGAAACTAATAAAAAACACCCTATGCCGACCATGCATAAATGATTTGATTTCTAATTTAAACGGAGCTACAGTTTTCAGCAAGCTGGATTTAACTGCTGGTTATACTTAGACCTTTAGCACTCATCTCGGTTTGAAACGATACAAAGGCCTTCATTTTTGGAGTAAACACCGCTTCAGAATTACTCCAAAATGCAATTATCCAGCTAGTACGCGACATACCTTGTTGTTTGCATTTCTCCGATGACATGATTGTTTTTGGAAAAGACCGAAACAAACACGATATTATTCTACAAACTGTGTTACAAAGACTGAATGATAGAGGTGTCAAGCTGAATCGCAGCAAATGTTTTACCCTCTAGTGCCCGTCGTATCATATATGATATACCTGGGTAAGGAGCCCTTCAGGGGAGGTAATCAGGTACAATTTTATCAAATCAAAACATGATCAAGCTGTCTCCCTCACAAAGGTTTGTGGGGGCACTGTATGATAATAAATATCAGATCTTCTGATTGGTTGACCACCTCTCTTCCACTTCCTGTCGTCTGCTCAAGTTGACTGTGTTACCACCTGCTGTTAAATCCATCACCATCACCTACAGGTATGCATTTTTTTTTAATAATTGTTTTTGTATCTGTTAAAATACAGTGTATTTTGCTAATATATACCAGTTTTAAAGAAAATTACTAAAAAGTGTGTTTATAAGAGTTATATAAATTTGAGTGTATCAGAAATGATACGCCGGCAGAGTGCTCAGTTTTGATGTATCAGTTATGATACACTGGGCATTAAGGGAGTCAAGCACAAACACTTGTCAAAATTTACCAAATTTGTTTCTGACATACCACGTGGATGTAAAATATTTTTTCAACTTTAGTGGTCAGATATAAGTAAAATTGACTGAATTTGTACATAATTACAGGCATATATAATTTCTAAATAACCGAACAATTTTTTTGTGTGTGTCTACAGTGATAAAAATGGCAAGTGATACTGATGTAGATGACATTTTTGACGCTGTTGGGATTGATGACAGTGAATATGATACATCTGATGATGAATACACTCCAAGCTCTTCAGAAGAGAGTGAAACAGAAGCTGAACCAGCCATGAGTAAAACAAAACCACCAAAGGCAAAGAAAAGAAGATCTTGCCCAGCTGATACGGAAGAGGACATTCCATTAGCTGTCTTGCGTGATCGGATCCGGGAGTCACGAGAACAAGACCTGGATTCTGAAATGTTATCAGAAATGTTGGATTCACCAATGTGGGCTGATCTTCCACTGGGGCCCATTGATACTTCCTTCAAAGGGCAAATCGAACAGCTGCCCACAGATGGTTTGCAATCTCCTTATGATTTCTTTCGGCTGCTGATTACCGACAACATGCTTGAACATGTCGAAAGGCAAACAAATCTCTATGCAATGTCAAAGAGTGGCATCGAACTGAAAACAACTGCGAAAGAAATCGAAGCGTTCATAGGGCTATACTTACGCATGGGTCTTATGAAAAGTCACTGTGTTAGGGCATACTGGTCATGGGATACACGCTACCCACCTGTGGCAGAGGAGATGTCAAGAAACAGATTTGAATTATTGGCAAGGCATATTCACTTTTGTGAAAATACTTCACTCACAGATGAACAGAAAGCAGCTGATCGTATATGGAAAATGCGGCCTTGGTTGGACATGTTTCGTACAAATCTTGAGAAAATCATTCCATTGCAAGACCATAGTGTGGATGAGATCATGGTTGCCTTCAAGGGTAGATCGGGATTGAAACAGTACATCCGTAACAAGCCTAAAAATGGGGCTTCAAGATGTGGGCTCGCGCTGGGTGCGATGGAATACTCCATGATTTTGATGTGTATCAAGGAAAGAGGGATACAAAGAGGGATACAAATTATCCAGGGGTCGGTATGAGTGGCAATGTGGTGTTGGAGATGACACAGAAACTCCCAACGGATGCCAATTTCCGCATTTATGCCGATAACCTTTTCTCTGGATTGGCCTTGGTAAATGAACTCAGAGATAGGGGGATGTGGTACGCTGGAACTGTCCGTGAAAACAGACTGAAAGGCTGTAACCTAAAGTCAGAGAAAGATCTGAAGAAAGAGAAGAGGGGTGCTGTGGATAGTAAACTTGAGGTGAATTCTAACACTGTTGCAGTACGTTGGATGGACAACAGAAAAGTAGACCTGATTTCGTCATTTGTAGGAGTGGAACCGAAGACAGCGGTGAACCGATATGATAAGAAACGGAAACAGTTCATTGAAGTAGAGTGCCCCGCCATAGTGAAAATGTACAACAAACACATGGGAGGGGTGGACCTCTTAGATTCTCTCACGGCCCTGTACAAGTTTGGCATCAAATCTAGACGTTGGTATCTGTACATTTTTTTCCACGCTTTCAACATGGCTGGCGTAAACTTGTGGAATTGGTATCGTCGCCATTGTTCTCTTCTTATGGACAAGCCACTACAGCTCTCAGAGTTCCAACCCAACGTTGCCAGTTGTTTGATCAATGTGAAAAAAGTTCCCGGAAGGCCTGCGATGAATTCCCCTTTAACACCCAAACCTTCCGCTTCCAGTACAAATGAGCAACTGCCACTTGCTGGTGTTCGTCTGGACACTGTTGGCCATCTACCGGAGTGGACCGCTAGAGGTCGATGCAAAGCCCCATCCTGCAAAAAACTCACCTTTGTTGTCTGCATGAAGTGCAAAACCCATTTGTGCATTAACAAAGACCGTAACTGTTTCAAAGATTTCCATTCCAGAAAGTAAAATGTCCTCACTTAGTGTCATAACAGTCACCCCGCTGTATCATATATGATACACTTGTTTTAATGCCCATCGGATCAAATATGATACAAAAAATATTTTCAAAGATATGAGTAAAGAAATATATCTGACGGTAGTTTTGTCTTCAGTGTGTCTATTTGATCATGTTTTGAAGGTTTCAGAAGTTTCCTTGAGCGGAAAACGGGTCTGGGCACTAGAGGGTTAAATCAGGTCGAATTCTACAGACATGTGTTTAATATAGAATGAATTTCGCCCGACCCGAGTAACATCGAATTGATCACGAATATGAAAAGACCATAAAATGTTATTTAAGAAAAAATCGCTGCACGGTATGTCCTAATATATTTCTCGATTTGTACAAACCTATGCTTCAATTACCTAGTCACCCACATGGTCACCGAGTGGCCATGGAATGAGGAAAAAACAGCACTCTGTGAACTCCATCGCGTTCTCACCAGTGCCGAGGTAATGTGTTTCTTTGACACAAAGACGCTCTGCAGAACTGTTAGTAGACAGTAGTTTGGTTTAGGAGCTACTTTTTCGTCAAAATGGAAAAGTTGTTAGCTACGCCAGTCGTGCCTTACTGGAACCGAACAACGCTTTTCAGAGACCGAACTCGAAATACTTGGGCAGCCGAACATTTTCATTGGGTATCTTTATGGGATCCTACTTTGTGATCATGAGTGATCAAAAGCCCCTATTAGGAATTTTCGAAAGCAAAAAGCCTTCCTCCGCTCGCCTTGAACGTTGGCGTCTACGCTTGATATCTGTAAATTTGTATACTGACCAGGAAAAGCTGAAAATAACCAAGCCGATTTTATGTCGCCATCTGCAAAACGCTGGACAAAGAGATAGTATCGCGTATCTCTGAAGCCTACGTAACTACATTGTTTCTAATGCGGTTACGAAAGCTATGTCAGTGACGCAGTACGCTCAAACTCACACTCGGATAGACCCTATTTCTGCTGGAAATTGGCAACATCCAGAAAATTCTGATTTTACAAAAGTGAAAGATGACCTCACTGTTTGTAATGGAACTGCGCTGTGCTTCATCAACGCATTGTTATTCCAACATGTGTGAGAGAAAAGGCTATGGAATTGGCCCATTGGGATTGTTAAGACCAAACAGCTTCTCAGATAAACTTTCTAGTTTCCTATGATTGATGAACTCGTTAAACAACGCACACAGTCCCGATCCCTTGTAAGGCCATTATGTGAACCGTTAAGCGTAACAAAAACACCATATGGACCAAGTAGCTGTTGACCTGACAGGACCATTTCCTTCCGGTGATTCGGTGTAAGTTGTAAATGATGACTAGTCGTTTGCTCTAAACAGATATCGTAAAATCATCAAGAGCTATCTCCAAAAATGGACTCGATCTTTACACGCCAAGGAATTCCACGTGTAGTCAAATCGGACAATGGTCCGCCTTTGAATAACCAAGATTTTAAAAACTTTACCGATCGCTTTCTACGCCATTTGATCCACGACCATACAAAATCGTAAGACAAAAATGATCAATGATCACCGCCCGTCGTGGCAACCATTAGCGTTCATTAAACGCAACACATGTCCCTTCAAACGCATTAATTCTGCTGCTGTTCCCACCTTTGAGGAGGAAAAAAGTGAAGATCTCGAGATTCCCTTACATTCTAAGCCAAATATACTTGTAACCGACCCCTTCCAGACAACTGATCAATCTAACCTACGTTCTTGTCTGAGATCCCCAGGACAACCCCGTAACAGAACGGAAACTGTCTGATCTCTTGCGGGAAGGGATATTTCGTTTTTGTTTTGAATAACTTACATGTTCAAAAGACTTTAGAATTAAGCACTTCTCAGTTTAAGTTCTAAACATGCTTTAATTAAGTTGAATAGTTGAAGATAAAACATAAATCTCTCTTATTTGCTTCAAGTAAGTTCATTCTTCATTTGCAACTTTCTCAAAATAACTTTAGTCCAGTTTCTGTTTCCAAAAAAAAAAAGACAGATGTAGTGTCCTTCATATCATTGTAATGTTTACGTCATTGGTTGTAATGTATTATTATACAAGCTACCGAAAAGAATATTATCGATGCTGTCCCACGACTGTACGATAACCTCATTAAACGCCCAGGCAACTTTTCCGAAAACATATTAGTCTGTTGGGAAATATATAATCCAACTATCCCAAAGATCAACCAACTTTTCCCTATCAAATTACATATTATTTCCCTCAGGTTTGCTATTTGAGACACTACTTCTTTTTTTCTATTTACAATTATACTAGGAATCTCAAGCAAACTCAGTTGAACTGTGTTCGTGTTCTGTACAGGACACCTTCGAATCTGTTAGCTTCGGTGGAGATTCTCGTCCCAATGCTATCAATAAGATCAAATTGTACAGTAATTGCACTGGCGGAAAAGTTTTAACAAATCAATTTAAGCCGAATTAGGTACATTTGGAGTTCATTTCTGCATGTCCCAGGGGATGCGTTTCAGACTTTCCTACCAGTTTTCTTAAATAAAGAATTATTTCAATCTGAATTCGTTCGTTAACTTACATCAACTATATAAGGATAAAGTATCCAAATTTTAACTATATTAAAGAGCTTATTTAATATGGTGAATCACATATTTTGGAGTTATGTGATAGTTATTCCTGCTGGCAAGTCGACATGTTTTTCAAAAGTTTTCCAACATGGGGTTAAGCATGTCCAACATACAATATCCATGGTTAAAGAAACATGATATAATTACGAATACCAGCCTTTCTGTTGTTTTCTAAAAACACACAAAGAGTGTTCTCCAAGAATTTGTGACATGCGGTGGAATTTTTTTAGATATACGCAAATTTAATTAAAATACTTCCCAATAGACCTGATCAAGAATTTAGGAAAACAATTAAAGCTTAGGTTTGACAATTTCCTCGGTTGTCGAGCACACTGCGTATGGGGCTTGTCACGGTTATAGATTTCAATTAAAATTTGATGGGTGACACCATCTGCTTCAGTGGGATTGAGGTAACCTTCGACAAAATCAATGGTTTCGTTTTTTAAAAGACATGTTACCACCAAAAATTTACACAATGATTGACAACTCGACATTTCACCAGAGCGTTACTCTGCATGCCTTTATGTATTAACCGTTATTTTTATTATAGTGAAAATCACTGGCGGAACTTATGAAACAAATCAAATCACATTGTTATCGACTTTATTTCCATCATGCAAAGTGATCTCTTGTTGAAACTTGTTCTGTATTAAGTTCAAAACCGAATATTTCAATTAGAAATTGGCTTTTAGAAACACTTAATATTTTAGGGATGGAAAGGAGATTTAGTTATATCCATCTAAGAATTTCGAAAATTGTTCTGTTTGATAACTTTAAATAAACTTTACATTGGACATTGTTTTAACCAAGCTAAAATGAGATCATTGCGCAATTTTCTATTACAAAGATCCCTATAGTTCAATGCATGTACAAGTAAATGAATGTAACAATATCGGCTTTTTTATATAGGAAAAAATAAAGCGTAGAAAAAAAGGTATTTTTTACATGTCACAGTAACAAATTGTTTTTGTTTTTTTCTCTCTGAAGGTCAGCTTCATGGAATAATTTGAGTTATTGTTATGCGAAATTAAACAAAAAAAAATAAGAACACCCCGCCAACTTACTCACGTTAGGTCAAAACAATAAGTGTAAAGCTGGAGAACAGTTTTGGGTTTGAGATTAGAATGTTAATTTTTATTTACGCGTGAAATCCAGGACAACTAAGTAGGGTTATTTTATACGATGAGAAACAAATCTCATTCTCACATGACAGGCCTAATCTATCTTTGGTCCCCATGGGTGTCATGTGTAACGTTATGTGTCATCGTTGTGGGTTGTTTTAAACATGATATATCAATTTGGTCTATCAGAACTTCGTGTCATTCACACTTTACTTTCTGGACATCACGTCATATTGGTACATATCTGTGTCGTGAAGAACACAAGGCATCTGGCCAAAAATTACAAATAACATACATGAAATGATTGAGGTGCCAAAGTTCCTAGAAAGACCAAAAGTTTACGTCACAGCGATCGCTACTGACTCAACACATTCTATGACTCGTCTTCAGCTTCACGCTAAAATGTGGACTGTCTATTTTGTCGTTTGTTGATCTCTCCTAAAAAAAAAAGAATTAAGAACCTGTCTTCTTTGCTTGATTTGAGTTAAACGCCTTATTTAAGGTTATTTCACTTATATGACGGCGTGTCAGTCCAGTAAATGAAGAAAACCATCCTCAACCGAACTGCAAAGGCTTCACAAATAGATCGGCTCTCCAAGAGCTCCAGGCAACTAGAAGCTCCATCCCATCTACCGGAGATCCCAGATTGTTGCATAAATGTTACATTGATGGTACGACTGATATAATGGAATATTTGACCAGAATGTGATTTGAATAAAAGCAATATTTTGATATCTCTTTTGGTTGTTCTATTCTCTCCCCGTTGCCGTTATCGGAGTGATTCACGGTAAGAAACCTTTGCTGTTAAACGTCTCGCAACAATGCTTTAATTTAACCTGTGATTGGCAACTAAGTCATATACATTATAGGCCTATCGTTTTTAATTGCTGTATACAGAAATACAACCGGTCCAGTAAACTACTATAATAGCACATACAACGGAGTACCATCGTAGATTTTCTTATTGACTGTATTTTATAAATTATAAAGTATCATTGACATTTATTAAAGTTCTTATTGTGTTCATTCAATTTGCTTTTAACTTAAACCGATCCATATTAAATGACTATACTTGGAGTCTTTCACTGTCCAATGTATTTTTATTAAGATGTCACGGTTTTGCTTTATGCACGTGAAGGTACGTTTCTTAAAGTCACATTGACACTGACACTCTTAGTGGTTCCTAGATTTAACAATGAGGTTTAACTTACAGATGTTTGGCTGCGCAGGGATCTACCGCCAGAGAGATTAGAGTCTGCATAGGCGTTTATATTGCTTACGAGGATTACTATTACTAGTATATCATTTTAGAGGATTATTCAAATCCAAGACCACTCTACAAAGTCTCATTCTATGCATGACAAAAGAAGCTGACATTGTGCTATTCAAGAAACGAGAATATGGGATTAATGAGTTTGTGTCAAGTTTATTAAATGTGCAATTTCCCCAATTGCATACACTACCTTGTGTGTTATGTGACAGACTTGTATATGCTCATGGTCCTTATGTGACCGCATATATGTACTTATTGTACACATAGATGTACAGTGGGATTTTTGATAATTTAAAGCTTTTATAAATTATGCATAAAGAACCTAAGCCAAATGAACCGTAAGAGACAGGTATTTGAGGCTAATAACAATGAACAACATAGTGGTAACATGTTTACTTTTAGTCCAAAACACCAGGCCTTGGTTGATAGTCGTATTAGGCAAGTAACGCCAATAAACAGCTACCAACTTTCTAAAACAGAAAACCTCAGGAGAATTTAGTATGTCGCGTACATTCTAGTCGTGCAAACATCCTTTGTGAACACACGATTTTAAATTCATTGATCAATTATACTGGCAGGCGTATATGACCTATTTTCATTTGTTATCTATATTATATAAAGGTGAATTGGGTTGTAATATTTGTACAAAGAGGTACAAACATCCTTTGTGAGCACACGATTTTAAATTCATTGATCAATTATACGGGCAGGCGTATATGACCTTTTTTCATTTGTTATCTATATTAAATAAAGGTGAATTGGGTTGAAATCTGTTTTTAAGGTTAATTGGAAAAGATGGGATATGACCAGTAAGTATTCTGGAACGAAGAATTAGATTTCGTGGTTCTAGAACGTTATTATTAGAGATTGAGTATCGACAAACTTCAATAGACATCTCTCGACTGTTATACCAGGAATCATTAAACGTTATGCTTTGGTTACTGGGGTATGTCGTATACATGTACATGTGGTCAGTATTACAAAGGTACATTCATCCTCTGTGGAAACACGTGTTTAAATCTATTGGTAAATGCAATACTTGTTTGGCTCTATTTTTGTCCGTATTTGAGAATAACTCGTCCACTATTACTCCGATTGACATCACACTTTGTGCGAACGTTCCCTTTACCAGGAACGTTTATGTATAGGAAAAAGCCCTAGTAACTGTCCATTCTTGAAAAAGAATCAACAAGGCAAAGCCGAGGCGATGCTGTTTTAAGAGGGCTTTCTCCGATTTAAAGGATAGTCTCTACTAAGTTATGTCACTGTAGACTAGCTATTTTTGGGACACCATACTCGAAATTTGTAACCTTTTCAAGAGTTGTTCTATCTGTGAAAGACAGGCTAAAGAGATTAAAAACTAAGCGGTTTATTAAACGCTAAGATTTACCCAGACTTAAAACAAATGGCCTACACAGGGGAAAATTACTGACCTAAAAAAATAACTCCTGCTTTAATTTCCGATCTGAGGGGGAATAGACTTTAAATTGGTTGCTAGACTATTGTAAACGTTTAATATAGTTTAAATGGTTCGTGAAGAAAAAAAGTATAAAGGCGAATCATTCTGGGAATCAGAGACGAGGTTACCATTTTATTCTGTTGTCTTGATTATTTTGATATTGGACGCTGTGCTCAGTGACATTACGCTGCTGTGACATGTACTGTAGAAGTCTGGTAATTTAAATGTAGGTGGGTTCAAATAAGAACTCGGCATACGGAGTTGAAGAGTGATGCTTATGAGATGACCGGCAAACGTTTTTAGTTCCTGACTATGGTGTCAGCGACGTCTATTCTTTTAGTGGTCTCAGTCTCTCAAATTTGTCTGAACTATAAATACGTGTTCCAAATATAGTAAAGAGAGTATTAACCAAATGAAACAAATATTGGCAAACCATGAACCACAACACAACGTGTGATTTCCGATTCCGCTGATGACTTTGCTCGTATAGCCAGTGTCGAATGTAAGATACGAGCTATTGGCGAAACTCATGTTTGTACAATACCTTGAAAAGCTAGGTTGGGTTATTCTCAGTGATCAAGGGCTATAGACAAATCATTTCTGTATAGCCTCAGTGTTCGTCGACGATTGTCAGGCCTTGTGTTTTGTTTGAAAATATCCAATTAAAATCCTTTATCAGCAATTTCTGGTCTACACCTTCAAATAAGCTTTCATTGGTTCCCGACAAAGTTGTGTTTCAGACAGTCAGTTAAACGGTCGCAGCCTTAGATACAGCATGAACAACTGCAATCTAAAACACCCTAAGTGGCATGACCCAATATATGTCTTCCGCAGTCAGTCTGATCTGGTCATCCCGGAAAAGCCATCGTATTTTGTCAGCGTATGAAAACAAAGACATTTGAATATATTAATAACTATTGGTCAGGAAGCGTAGGTAAGGTTTGACCTATAACGCTGTAGAGTTGCAACCAACACTCACCTCATGAACAACGTGTCATCACTGTAATTCAGATATAGCTAAAATTCATTGTCGGTGTGATCTATGGTAGAACAACAAAATGATGTTCCACAGTGCGAAAAGCTATCTCACGCTGCGTGATGTCTTGTGGAATGAATGACAGGTGCACTCATAGTATAGGCTATACACAAAGTCTTTTATTTTTGCTGGATTCATTTAAATTTTTAGTGAACAAGTTCCCGATTGTCTTTCATATTGTCTCTGAAAACAGTAACCGCGAACATTTGGTATTTTGTAAGTGAATGTAGATACATTTGCCTCAGATAGAGGTTGGATGTTGACGACTATGGTTTACCGATGGAATGCAAAGCCCAGATTCTTGATAGGTTAGATTCTTAGCATTGCGTTTCACACCCTGGGGAAATTTTACAATTGATGAGATTAGACATATCGCTCTCTCTGAAGGATTCAATTGAGCTGCTAGCGGAAAGCAAAATAACACAAGGGCTGAAACATGTTGCAGTATGTTGAATGTCCATGTCGACAGGGCACAACGCTATCCATTTGATTTAAACTGTCGCGGTGTTACCTCCATGACTCCCGTAAAGACAGCTTGGTCATGAACTGCGGTCATTTTGCATATAGCGATATCCGGAAAATTACCGAAAATTGTGCTGTCGTGGCCAGGCAAATTACAGCTTTCGAAACACACTGGAACTATGCTTTGATGTCATTCGGCTGTAGATCAACGCAATTCTTTTTGTAAGGATACTAACAAATTTAATTATTCTAAAATCCAAATTGTTTTAAGAAACAAACATTTTCAAAACAACTACGGAGAATCGTGAATTGGATTTGTTTGTTTGTTTGATTGGTGTTTAACGTCGTACTCAAGGGTATTTCACTTATATGACGACGGAGACAA
>JAVFBX010242248.1:0-10365 GCA_034783855.1 Mopalia kennerleyi | reverse complement strand
GACATGGGTGACAGTTGAGAATTGAGTTTATCACTCACCTGTTTTCTCATAGTGATCCTTAACTTTTTGTGAGTAGTGTATGTATGGTACAGGGATTGGAATAATAATCATCCCATCTTCCATATATAAGGTTCATTTCATTGTTTTTTTATTATTTTTATATAAATATAACATAATTAAATCGTGTATGTTTTTACAAATCTGAGAAGCGCCCGATTTTGATGTAAAATAAATGCGATAATAACCTGTTGTTTATACTTTCGTTTTATATTGAATTATGTAGAATTTTATAAATATACCAGTTGCTGGTAGTTCAAAGCCCCGTTACAGCCTGTAAGATTTCGTTGCGTCATAGAGAAATGGACGTCATGTTATAATAAACAAGTCTTTATTGCGTTAAGGCAATAAAGAGCAACCGGTCCCAGGCAATTTCATGAAACAAATTTTGAGTCATTTAACAAGTGACTTTACGCCTGTGTTATTTTGGGACAATACTCCTTGGGTTGTAACTTGATGCGAATAGGTATCTTATAGACTTGTATTAAATCGCACGAAATCTTTAGAAATAAGTTCTGCCTCTGAATACAAATATAAAACTGAATCTGCATGGTCTCTTACCTCGCCAAAAACATGCTTTCCTGTTCGTTGAGCACTCACCGAGAGACAGTTCCCAACTGAGAGAGAACCCGGCATGTCCCGCCAAATGTCGTTATCAAATCAGGAAGGCAGTTTATATAGAGTCAGGTATATACTGCAGAGAAATGGTTGATTTTGACATGAAAATGGACATCAAGTGTTCATTTTATGGGTTGATCTAACTCTCGAGTGTTCAAGGAAGAAGTCGGAATGGTTTAAATCAAGGTAAGCCCATACAATTTTATATAAACTACTCACAAAAAGTTAAGGATCACTTGCACCCAAAGTCATCACTTTCAGAAGAAAGAAGTCAATGCGTTGAAGCTTTGCAAACATTTAATTCAATGCCCACTTACAGCAGACCAGGAATTCATAACAATTTGACTGGACTGAGAGCTGGATGACAGTTGATAATTGAGTTTATCACTCACCTGTTTTCTCATAGTGATTCTTAACTTTTTGTGAGTAGTTTATATTGGAAGATAAAGTGCAGAATCATGGAAGCCTTAGCTTATTATCAGTAGCGTAGCTAGGGTTGTATCTAGCCATGGTGCACTGGATGCAGATTGCGGAACTCGTGAATTTATCTTCTCTTGCTCCAAATGTATTGATTTGTGGTTCAACCTTACAGCAGAGGGCAGCTAGAATCGCAACCAAATCCTGCTTAGTCGTAATTCAAAAGGCAACAGCTAGCATATTTGTCCCCACAACGTTTTGAACTTACTTTTGTGGGCGACAAGATCTTACTGGATTGTGATTCTCAGGAATTTAATAGTGTCTGAAGTTTTATGGAATTTGCATTTGTTGTTTTTCCTTAATTGTCGTCCCAGTGGGGGAGCGGGTGGGCCATTTAACATCAGCAGGTCCTGCAGAATACTCCCCCGGCTTCCTCAGTTGATCGTAAGAGGGCCGTGGTTTAGTGGTAGCGTGTGCGTTTCCTAATCCTACTCCAATTTACCGTTCACGGGATTGTCTGTCTGTCGACCATCGGGTATATGAGTGAGTCACACGATGTGACTCCGGCAATCGTGGGGGTGGTTTTTACTAGGCTTCCTCCCGGTTTTCCACCGTAATAAGGCAAGGAACAATGTGAAGTCGACAATCCGTCGTCATATAAGTGAAATACCCCTGAGTACGACGTTAAACCCCAATCAAACAAATCTTAATTGTCACGGTTCTTGTTTCGGCCTTGTGGCACTTCAACATGAAATGAAAGTCAACTGGAAGTGAAAGTCTGTGAAATCTAACTCACTTATAATCGTTTATTTAAATTTCAAAAAATTATACATGTTGGTATATACAGCAATTTAAAACCGACTGATCATCTTCTTTTCTGGCCAAGGCTAGTTTGTTTGAAGAGTAGCAATGCTGTCTTTACTTAACATTATGGTTAAATATTAACTTTCCAACAGTACCAAAAACCGCCGTCATATAAGTAAAATGCCCTTAAGCACGGCGTAATAAAAAACATTTTCCATCTGATTTTCTTTATTAACTATATATCAGAGAAGTTTTTGAGTAGATCTTTTGGACTGTACAGAAAGATGGAGGGAAATTAAAAAAAAAAATCTTATCTAATTAAAACCAGACTTTAATTAACTATTGTCGACTTCAACCAAACTGTCAGCACCATGACTTGAGAGCTGCTCTCTGATTGGACATTCTGGACAAACCAATTAATCGACGCCGATTGGTCGAATTCTGTTAGATCTCAATGGGATAACATACCTTGCGGAAAGCAAATATCGAGATGTGATTATAATCATATTAATCGGCTGACAATGGAAAAAAATTTTTAAGACGTTTCCAAACCAGCTCCAGATTCATTTGATCTTTTGTAAAAAATATTTCGGAATACTTTTTGCCAGTATTCTAACCATGCAGGGCTATACGCGGGTCAAGTGCCCCGTTATGTTTAAATGCGTGCACAACAGGTAGCGTTTTCGAATATATATATTTTACAAAGGAAAAAAAACCCAAAACACTTTAATAAAACTTTGTACCTTTAACATTTTCTTAGCTTTCAAGGTATCTATATATGATTTTTAGTTTTCATAAATGTTATTTTTTTTCGTTAATACTAACGGGTTTTTGGACAGTTGGTTTTATTGCCAACGTATGTAAAACTGTCTTAAATTTGGACTGTTCCACGGTCATACCTGGTTTTGCTTATAATATTTAATATACAATATAGTTGAAATCTTTTTAAATAAAAAAGGTTGAAAAGAAGTACATTGCCCAAACTGACGCTGCAGTGACGCACGTACTTTGCCACATACTTGCGGTAATCCTATTTATGTCGTGCCAAGTGTTTACAAACTCCGCCTTTTCACAACTTCTCTTCTTCGCATCGCAACTTCGCAACGCGAATTGATTGTTCGTACATGGACAAAAACAATCGTATGCTTCTGAAATCTCTTGAAAGATTGTTCTAGCTGATAGTGTGTTTGTTGAGGCCGCGAAATCCATACCAGGGAAGCGGCCCTAAAACCACTATTTCAAACAAATAGTGTGATTGTTAGATTATTTTTTTTCATTACCAGATTAACAAGGGGGAACACATTCTAAAATATAATCGATTCTATATTATCTGCGTCGAGACATTGACCCTAAGATCATTCGGGTCATCTTGTTTTGCTCTTCCCTTATTTGCTGATCTGTGACATACGTCGCCCTAACTATTGGCGGAAATTAATGCGCGATGAATACTGTGAAGTATTCCTGTATAAAGCATAATCCACAGTGAACCTACTAACTCCATTGATCGTTGGTTGCCTCAGTAATCTCATTGCACGAACGGTCTTGGCTAGCCGGATGAGCCCATCGCATATAGGCCTACATGTAGGCTTACGTAAGTAATAGTCTGGCTAACCCTTATTATCACTTCTCAGAACAGACAACGTATAGCCGTATATTCTGGTCCGCCAAAGGTTTGTAATGGAAAGTATAGTTTGGAATTAAACAGGTGTATGGTGATCGAAGACGTGGTTGCAGTGTCAGACGATTGATCTTCCATTGGTGTGCCACTCAAGGTTTATGTCCCCCTAGCTATGCTACTTGAAGCTTCCTAACCAGAAATAGCAGAACGATACCATCATTCGGAACTTGATCTTCCAATATATAAAAATTGCATGGCCTTACCCTGACATAAACCATGCATCTCGTTTTATTTCTTTGGCACTTTTGCGTTAGACCGACCCATAAAACAGCCACTCGACGTCCATTTTCATGCCAAAGTTAATAATTTCTCAGCAGTACCACACTCGCTTAAAAAAATGTCTTACGTGTTAATTAGGTAATACGAATTCAACGTTATTTGTTATTCAGAGGCAGGCCTTATTGTTAAATTTTTGGTTCAGCTGAACCTAGTATCTCTATATACTGTATAGTTTATAAGATACGTATATTCGCATCTAATGTCCCCCATGCAGTGGACTATGCATGATGACGTCAGGTTAGCGACTTTCTAAGAGGTCTCTTCCCTGCTTTCCACCGTATTTATGTAAGGCTGAGTGAGAAGTTGTGGTCCATTGTCATGTAAGTGAAATACCCTTGAGTATACGTCTTTCAACCATGTAACTCTTGAATAAAATTCTCGACAAATGACAGTTCGAGAAGTATAGGTATACGAACCAATGTATCATTATGACTGGTGTTCTTCTTCCAGATTATGAAGAAACGTTTTATAGCAGGAAAGGTAAACATCCGAAACCCGCAGTAAAAAATTGGGTTGCCTTCAACTTGTGATTTATATAACACAGGCCACTATAGACGAGAATCAATTGGCCGTCTACATCCCTGAAGCTCTGATAGGACAAGGCTGAAACAATTTTATTAAGTGCATGATAACGTTTAACTTATACTTGCCAACAGACGCCAAGCCCTCGGAAGCTCTGGGGATGAGGATTACCGGTATAGGCAATCTACGCTTATTTTGGACAAGGAAGTTGATAATATCGACTTATGCATGCATTTTTTTCTTCACAATTGTTAATATTACAATTCATGCACTTTCATTTTATAGCATGAAAGTGCCTGGTTAAACATACACTGATACGACAGTGTTCAGGGTCTGAACAGATCCCAAACAATTCTATGTATTTCAACGATTTTTGTTTTTTTGTCATCACCGACAGAAATCATGCAACGTCACCTTTTGTTTAATAGGCCTACCATACATGTGATGCCAACCAATAAGAACAGAACAACTTGACACGGGATATAACAATTAAGGTGAAATAAACTTTTATTATCGTTTTGCATTGACGATAATTGGCTTAAAAGCGTAAAAAATAATAAGCCGCGTGGTAAAAAGCATAACGTACGTGATCTATGAATTCATCGGAATAATTCTGTCTAAAACGGTATCTTTTTCTAATTGGCGCGGTCAATGGTGGCAAGCTTACACACATTAATCCGCGGCTGTATACAAATCCATTCGTTGTAGAATGGAAAGCTCTATAAAGAAAGGATTCGTAGGCCTATATGTAGTCGATGATAAGTATAGAAGTACTTGCAAAGAAACCTAATAAAAACTACTCCTAAACATTTAACAAAAATATTGTGGCTGGTCACCACATTAATTCTTTGTTTAATTGGTGTTTAGAGGTCGTTATCTCTCTTACTCAAATCTATTTGACTTTTGTATAATAATTATGATGGCGGCATTGTTGTTATAATTGGTGGAGAACCGGAGAAAACTATAAAATCATTGCTCTATCTCCACAGTGGCCACATTTTTAAAGGCGCTCTCAAACCTGTATTGGCCGCGGCCGTGGCTTAGTGGTTAGCGAGTGTGCTTTCTAACTCCTACTTCGATGTACCGTTCACGGGATCGAGTCCGTCTGTCGACCCTCAGAGTAAGTCACATGTCAAGATGTGGCTCCGGCAATCGCGGGGGTGGTTTTTACGAGGTTTTCTCCCGGTTTTCCACCATAATAGGGCAAGGGACAGTGTGATTTGGACAATCCGTCGTCATATAAGTGAAATACCCTTGAGTACGACGTTAACCCCAAATCAAACAAACAAACAAGTATTAATCCTATATGCGGCACATTGAAGGAGGTTCAGCAGTTCACTGTCAAACTGACTGAGCCACGGCGAGGATTACCATGCATGCCGAATTGGAGCTGATCCACAAGGACAGAAGTTGTCTTCAGATCTGAGGTCATGGAGTATACTGCCTCGTTAGCAAAACACAATTAAGGACTAATTAACAGGTGATATAGAATCCATAATCTCAGTGAGACTTGTTAACACGGACGCAACGAGAGCCTGGATTCGTTACAAAGATTCCTCCAAGTCGGCATCAGAACAAAGCGTCAACAATTTATATAAGGAAAATCCGTGTGCCGCAAATATTTAGTCATCCGGAGTTAAGATATCGGAAAAAGTTTAAAATGTTTGTTCAGAGTATTTGTAAGGATTCCATTGACAACAGCGTGATCAGGAATCCATACAGTTCTGTCAAAGTTGTGCCAAGTTATCGATAAACCTCGAAGCTTTGTTCGCTTACCAAGGCTGTGTGAGCTGTAGTTTGTGATTGATAGCCTGTGTAACCCACGGTAAAGCGCAAACAATTTGAAAACGAGACTGATAATCAAATCGACCAATTGAAATAAAGAATCCGAAAAGGATATCTAATAAAATTGTCCCCAAAATTCAACAACCAATCGCAGTGCAGCACACAAAAAAAAGACAACGAGCTGTGGTAGTATTTTAAAATAAACAAAAAGAAATTGTTAAGACAGACGTGGATAAAGAGGAAAGACAGAGATTTGTTTTGGGCACTGAAGAGACAGACTTCACCGTGAGAAGCGCAACTGTTTATAATAGACGCGTCTCCACAACCTCGATTCATTTAAACAGAGAACGCCAAGACGTGGGTATTTCATTTTTGGAGTAGGGCCTACGTCTCAGTTTTACAAAATGCTCCCTCGTCTCGTTCTCGCAGCGTGTTTGCTTCAGCTAGTGGTCGGTGCCCCACAAAAACAGAATAAGCTCACGGGTATGTATAAATCTATCAAATTGAGTATATATTTATTGAGGTTTTTTTTGTTTTAAAGTTAAGTTTCACCCTTTGTTTGGTGTGTTACACTGCTGAGTGTATATACAGCTGGTTAGTTCACCAATATGATGGCGGTGTAAGTTCAGAGTAAGTCTTGCAGTCACAACCCGGAGACATCCGGAAAAAACGGTGATATCCGGACAACGCTCAGAGGAAATTTCTGAGCGTTGATTACTGGCACTTTCTATACAATGCTCCCGAGCTTTGGCGTCGTAAAGAAACGACAATGTTATATGGTTATACGAAGCGGCAATTTCGGACTGCTGGCCTACAAAAGCTTTAATATAGATTTTCGTCGATGTATCTTAAACGTAGGTCTATACCTAATCTTGAGCGTGTTGGTTATGTCTGCCAAAGTTCCAAGGTTCGATGTCGGTGGATCTAAGCAAATTTTCTTCCATCCACATTAACAAATATAGATTTCATATGTGAGGTATGTTGATACCTGACATATACAACCGCAACAAGAAAATGGCGAAGGTGAGATGTTATTTAGACCTATCAAAAGCTATATCATTTATATCTTTACGCGGGGAATGTAATTTACACATGCATAATATTTCTGTTAAGCGTTGAGAGTTTTCCTGAAAAATTTATCACATTTTAACATCGTGGATTATTTATTGTCTGCAGGATATAGAGTTGTTAAAATTTGCAACAAAATATTTAAATTATGTCCACCAAAAGTTGAAGCTATTTGTTAATCGATGTTTTATCATTCACGCCAACCAATAAGCTTTTGCCGTTGTATATGTCGGATATCAACATACCTGAAAATAAAATGGCAACAAGAAAATGGCGAAGGTAAGGCGTTATTTAGACCTAAGCGTTTGCTAACCGCTCGCTGTCTTTTCAACCACACGGAAACCTTTATTTATGTTCTGTCGGAAGAATGCGTCTTTTCCTTGTCGGCATGTGGGGCATTTTATAAATCTGTCTGTATTTGGATTCAGGATTGTCTAGAAACCTAACTATTTCAATTTTATGAAATATTTTGTTCTGTGTTAAATTAAACCCGAAGAGTTTAAATTTTAGAAACACGAATTCCTGGGTTTTTTTATTTAACTAAACTTATTTATACTTTTGTGTCTTTCGGAATATCGCTCTAGCGTTTTAGGACATTTACAGAGCTGCAGAATCAAAACAGTATCCTTGAAAATAAAACGTGAAGTATGTTTGGAATCAGCCCAAAAACAAATACCTTGGCGGTTCACGTATATCAGACAGTCGCTAAACAAGTGTGTTTAACACGGTGTCTTGAGGACAAGGACGTTATCCTCGGGGAATTTCACCTGGCCTCAGAACAAACACAGGGAATCAGGTGCGAGACGGCCTGAAGGGTCATGCATGCCTGTAATGCTCCGAATAGGCTCGGTGTACCCTGGGTGATCCGAACGGACTCTTGACCGTGAAGTCTAGGAAATAGAAAGGGGTGGGTGGTGAACACGTCTCTCTTCACTCTTAGAAATGTATGGCTCTAATGAAACCCTCTAAGATTCTTCAGCCATGGTTCTGGTGGAACCGTTTATGGTTCTGTACGGAACCCTGACGGCAACTGTTTCAAGTATTTCTCCTTTTCTTCTAAAATAATTACAGTTTTTGTCGTAATGGTTCCGTGTATAGAACCATCCTGTTTTCCAAAGAACCCCCACAGAAACATTATTTCTAAGAGCGTATTTGCCCATTTTAACCAGATTACAATTACAAGCAGAAGTAGAGATATCACGCAATCGGATTATGCAATTTAACTTGATTATTATTTATCAATACGTAGCCATCGATCTATAAAAACCTATCAGGCGATTTGATTCAATGATCATGATACATTTTTGTTTGTCCGAGTTGATGAAATTGATATAATTTTCGCGGTATAGACCTACAACCGTTGCAACAAGTAAGAAAAATCTATAAAACATTTTAGCCAATATGAATTGATCAAATCGTGTTAGTTTGTCTGATTTGATGCAAGAATGATTAAGTTCATTGATTGGCGTTAAATGGAAATTTCTGCATCCAGATCTCTGCCTTTATAAGGTATCAAATCTTATGATAATGTATTGATATGTGGGGTTTTTATTGGTGTTTACTGCCGTACTTTGGGTCCGCGGCTTAGTGGTGAGCTTACTAAATAAAGCCTACTTCGATTTACCGTCACAGGATCGAGTCCGTCTGTTGACCCTCAGGTATATGAGTGAGTCACACGGTGTGGCTCCGGCAATCGCAGGAATGGTTTTGACGAGGTTTCGTCCCGGTTTTCCACCGTAATTAGGCAAGGAAAATTTGAAGTGGACAATCCGCCGTCATATAAGGGAAATACCCTTGAGTACGACGTTAAACCCCAATCAAACAGTGAAACAAACAAACAAAAAACCGCCGTACTTTAGATTATTTAACTCATATGACGGCGTCCCAGCCCAATGGGCGAAGGAAATCACACTCGTTACCACTGGCAACAAAGACAAGACTGGACGCTATACAAATCCATCACTGATAGATCGGCTTTACGTTGCCCTTTAACCCCGAGAGCCCCCATGGCAACAAGTAGCTCCCTCCCAACCCTAAGCAATAGTGTATTGACGGTTTGGTTATCTGTGCCAATGTTTCTTATATGCGCCAAACCGTAACAGCTCATCCTCATCCAAATAGATGGGCACTCGAAGAACTTTGTGTCAAAAAATTAAGAAGGCTTATATCCCGTTTCAATTGTAAAAATGTTGGCCCTCACACTCTGCAATATAAAGCTGAAATATAGGATTCTAGATTGGGTTTTTGTCAACGATTTATAATATTCCTGTTAGCATAAAATTGTTAAACAAAAATGGAGAATATATTATGAATGGCAGGTTGTCCAGACAGTGTACATCGCAAGCATCTTCCAATGCTGTTTGCTGAGAATTTCGTTGGCGCGCACACACACGTTAAAGTAGATAATCTTAAACTGCTGTGCCTAATTCCTGGTGCTTTGCCAGCGGTTTGTAATTCCTGTTCTAAGCCGTGTTTGAATTGATCCGACTTTATCAGGGATATGTCAATAAGCGATAAAATAATACCCTGCACCACAGATCACTTCAACGTGACAACCCGGATCATAACGATTTGGACTCTTGACAAGAATTTTTAAAAGAAAAAATATGGATTCTCCAGGAATCCATTTGTATGACTTTGTCTAACTCATCAGAAATAACAGTAATATTTAAATGGAATTTATAACGTTGTTTGTAGCTTTTTCTTTTATTTATCAAAGGGAATCTATATTGTTTCATATTTTGCCCTTGAACATGGGTTAGTCTTTAAGGCACCTCTTGATTTGTAAGTACTTGAATTCTGGAGTGACACGTTTTTAAAATCGTGTTTACTTTCAAAATTCTGTCTGCTGGAGCGTAAGGCCGTGGTTGAAAGAGATGCGCGTGTCGGATTTGTGAACCTTCTTTGACGAACGACTCACATGTGCCCCGCGCCCTCCATTGACCTCAGGTAGGCCTGTTTACCAGGCAGTTTCGCTGGGGAATCCTCTCTAGTCCGAAGGTTCGCTAGTCCGAAGGTTCGCTGGTCCGAAAGATTTGTCTGAATTCATTCTTTTTTTTGTGATTCGGGGGGATCGGACTTAGGGTTAGTTACCCTTTTACTGACAGTATTTTTTTTAGTTTTAGTTCTGTTTTATT